>JAWZYV010011853.1:885000-1182500 GCA_038373885.1 Cheiracanthium punctorium
ATGCTATGATGATGTATTGCTGAGAAATTACAAATTTGACACCTACAAACCGAATGATGATAGACAAAATAATGTAAAAAACATAACAAAGCAACTCAGTTCAGGAGTATTTCTACTGTTTTGTGCATCATTTATTTTTATTTAAAATTCCAGTGTATGTGGTCTGAAAGCACTTTTATTTTAAGAGAAAGACAAAACATTTTATAAATAAAATTATTTTAAGGGTCATTATAATTTATTTTAATACGAATAAATAGTTTGAATTTGAATAACAACATTACTAAACATAATATTGATAATGCCACTATGTGTACAAACAAAAAAATTCTGCAGTATTTAGAAGGATCAGCAGCTAGAATTTCTAGCCGGTAAAATGGAAACTAAATGAAACAATGCATTCTAAATACATTTACGTGGAAGATATATTCTAAAATAAGTTGTAATACTAAAATAGTAAGTTTAAAAATTTAGTTAGATAATCGATATGCAGTAGAACCTTCGTTATTGCTTCGTTACCGCTTATCTAATGTTTGATGTTAACCGAAGTACCAAATTCAACTGAGATTATCAGCTTTAGATGGGTCACCAACTTGATTGATGCGAAAGAGCTTAGATTCAAACTCAAACAAGTTCAAACCATCCAGAACAAGTTAGGTTACAACAAGTTATTACTGCCGTGTTCCTAATTCGTTTTTGAGTTATAAATGTTTAAAACTATTTTATTAGAACTATTTTATTACAAATTCCCCTTTTAAAATTTTTATGTATCATTAAACCTTTGTCACACGCTAATTTATCAAAAATACGTAATAAAGGCATACAAAATATTGTGATTAATAATTGTCCGAGCTATCCGAGATTTCTGTTATCCAGGGTATTATCTGTACCGACTTCCTAGGATAATTTGGGTTCTACTGTTTTTAAAATTTTAGAAATTATATTGCTGTGTTCATGTTTATACAAATATTGACGTATCTTTTATGCAACATTCTGAGTAAGTTCTGTTTAGAAGTGATCTTTTTCAAAAAATTACTATGGTAATGGTCCCTCATTTTTGACCATGGTCTCTACGGAGGGTAAGAGGAGAGGAGTACAGTCGGCATGTGGACCTGAAAGCGATCTTCCGCGAGAGCGGAAGATGCGGTTGTCATAGCAACCCTTCCCTCACCATGCCAACCATTTTTCTCCTACACCAGATGAGGTGGAAGGCAGAAAACAGCGACAGCAGGGACGATGTATTGATGGTCCAGTGTCATTCTAGGTCCATAGAAATTAGTTGATAATTAGTTGGCTATTAAAGTTATGTTGCTTATTAAAATATTTTAACTGTTAAAAAAATGATTGTTTATGTGTTAGTGAAGTGATAAATGCAAAATTTTGTAGATTTCTACAAAATTTTTTACTATCTATAATTTATTCTAAAATATTTTAATATATTTTAGATAATATAATATTTATTCTAAAATTTTCCTGTAATTATTTATTTGTTTGTTTATATTTTTTTCAATATCTACTTTAATGATCGATGGAATTTATTTATCACTGCAAAAATTATAAATGATTTTCGTTGTAATTTTACTCACTCATGCAAAGCACTATTTTTATTGTTCCAACATGTTAATAATATTCATCTAATAATAAAAATAACTATTATTACTGTCAATATTGTTCTTTTAATAGTATTACAATAAGAGGTCGTTGAAAAGAGTGAAAATTACAAAGAAAAAACCTAATACTTATTGCAACTTTGTTTTCACACGAAATTTTATACATTTATTTTTTCTATTCGGTACAATGAAACATTTGAATATTATTTGAAATAAGTGTGATCAAAGCATAAAAATAAGAAAGATACGTTTCATAAGTGAGCTTTAAACTTAAATTAATTTTATCATTTTTAATAACTGCGTAAAATTCATTAAAGTACTATTATAAATTAAAGTGTATCTAATTAATTCGATCAACCAATTATTAATAATTAAATTCTTAATTATTATTCAGTTAAACGTACACCCTTCCTATTTGCTTAAGAATTTTTGATTAAACTTATATGTTACTCTGAATATTAACAAGAGGTGAAATGAAATAAAATTTCAGAAAACTATTGCAAAAGTTTTAATTATTTATTTATTTATTTACAGTATTACAACATTACTGCACGCATTAGCCAAACTTATGATGACTATATTACGGTTTACATTAATAAGTATAAAGGAGGATAATTTGGTTACATTTGCAATATTCTTGGCTTTCAGCTTTTTAACCATTTACTAAAATTTACGTACCATGCGGATAGTAAAAGAATAAATATTGATAATTGGCAAAATATTGATAGATAATAATTCCATAGTTTTCCTTTCTGTGGTGTAAAAATGGTTCTTTTTATTTTTATTCATTTTTATTAAGTGTTAAAATTATTGTAAATCAAACATTTTTACTTTTGATAAATATTTGAATCTGTCATTCCACATACCACATAATCAATGATATTTGCGGAAATCAATCAAACAGACTTTTAAAGACTTATTGTTTTTATAATGATAATTAGTGTTGGTTAAAGCAAAGCTAAACTAGGGCTATGTGCCTAAGGGGACACACATTGAGTGAAAGAATTTTTAAGGGGTTTTCATGCGTATTCACTTTACATCTGAAGAAAATCACCCCAAACTCCAGACCGTTAGATTAACAGCCACACGAGAGGTCAGAACCCTAGTCCTACACTCAGCTAATGTTATTATATTATATTCTGAAACCTAATTTTTCTAATAAACGTAAATAAGCTTGCGTATATTTCGGTGTCAGTGATTTGTATATTTTTTGAAGAGTTCTGCAAATTTATGATTTGTGGGGGGTTTTTTTAATGACTGACTCATTTACATGAGCTATTTTTTATTTACTGTAAGGTATTATTTTATGCAATAAAAAATCATAGTAAATTTGATTATTACTCAGACATATATCATTTTCCTAGCACACCTTTTTCAAAGCGTAAAAATCTAAAACTCCAGAATAACTAACTAAAACAGTGCAAATGACCTACTTCTGTTAAAATATTTATCTCTGCTAAACCTAAAATAGTTTCAAATGGGGAAAAATAAATTGCCCTTCTCTTCCATCTAACTCGAGTTTACCAAACATTATTCCCCTTGCAAAACCAGCGAAGAGAGAAACTGCCCACGAAACAACCATAAACTTTCATTCCCACTGGTCAGTTTTTTAAGTCTAAAATGTGCCGGAAGCATCGCTATTTTTTAGAGCCTTCTTCTCAAGATCTATATATCTCCCGCGCATTCCTCCAACAACATTTATGTGCTCTTTACGCCCGTTTCATGGGCAGTTGGAATTCTTTTTCCACAACCCTAAACTGCCATTTGTGTAAAGTTTTCAAATACCCATTCACATTTCACATTCATTCGGCCATTTTGGTTATTTTACAGTCTTTACGACGCAACTCCTGGTAAATGGGGTGGTTCTGATGGCGGAAAAAAAAAGTTGAAGAGATAATTACTTTTCGGGTTTTAAAATAATTTCCAGTCGCGACCGCGGCTCAATCTTTAAAGTTGTTTTCTTGGTTTTAAAGGTGATTAAGAAGCGAATTTCTACACTTATTCGGGAAATAAACAATTAAATATTTTCTTTAAATTTTTTATTGTTATTTTTCTTATGGAATATTCTACATTGTGAAAGCAAAAATTTCGCTGCTGTTATTCTTTTATTTCAGTCTTTAAAAGCGAATGGTATAACTATCTTACATTTTTAAAATTCAGTGTTTTATATTCAATTTGCTTATTTTATGTTCTCGACTAAAGGAGGTTAATAAATTCCACTATAGTTCTCCTCTATTGCGAAAACTCATCTATTGCGAAAAAATGGATAAAAAGATTATTTTGTAATGAATTTTTTGAAATCAGTTAAATAAATTTTTATCAGCTCCATTATGAAAATCGTTCTCTCTCTATACTATGAACCGGTAATTAGAAAAATTTTCTAATTTTTTCTCGACCATTACATTTACACGTGCTTGGTTTTAGATACAGAAGTGTGATTTCAGAGAAAATATTTTGAAAATGTGCATGAGTCTATTTTTAGCTCACCTTGAAATTGTGAAAAAATTTTTGAAAATGCAGTCTCAATGGATGCGATGCTACGCGAAAGAAATTCCAAATAAAATAAACGTTATATTCAAGTAATAATCCCTTAAATTCCTAAACTGTTTTAACTTTTAAACATTTCACGTATACAATGAAAAGTACTGATAAAAATGATGCGATTAATTATTTTTATTATTATAAATGAGATAATTAAATACTATCCAACTAAAAAGTATGAAATAGTGGACGTTTAATGCGATAAATTTCCAGCTTATATACTTGAATACCTGAATGTCTTAACAATACAGGGTCAAACCGATGGATCGAAGCTATGATTGAAGATCGAAGCTATGATTCGCCAATCTCGTAAATTTAGAATGTGGAAGAAAAAATAATAGCAATAACGCTTGCAAGTTTCCTAAGAACATTAATGAAAATATTTAACGACTTTTGGCGACATTTACTCTCCCTCTATCTCGATATTTCAATTGCTTGGCGACTGAATTTCGCAAATAGCTGTAACACGTAAGTACTATAACATCTTATCACAAAAAAAGAAGGTATATACATGACTGATTGATTTAGTTTCTTATGAATTGAGCGGTTTTTTATTAAATTGGCTATTTCAGCAATCTGAAAATGGTAGTATAAAAATTTCTTAGTAATCTTGTGTTTTTTATTGATCGAATGTGTTTTATGCTTAAACGGGATTAGTTCCTGTAACATTTCTCTATACATTATTGCATGACTTCAAAATACAGACTAATAAGCTCGAAAGAAAAAAAAAAGCTAATTTTTGTTTAATCTTTTAGTTTCCAGCTTCAATTTAATAAAATCCTTTATTAGACGAAATTACACAATTTTATGTATGTTCGAGTTTATATAAGCTCTAAAATATAGTTAAATTATGAAATAGGAACATTCTAAAATTATGCTTGGGGTATTATTGTTAATGCAGTTACTCAAAAATGTATTCAAATGTATGTTAGTTTTTTTATTTGTTTTGAGAACAACTTTGAGTCTTTTTTTTTTAAATCATCTTTTATTTTAAATAACTTACACTTTTTCACAGAACACTTTCCTGTTTGGGAAATCTAATATAAAATTTAATTATTTTTAATTGGGTGTACATTTTAATTGTTCCTGCTCTCTTTTATTAACAACATTTTAAAGCATTACTAATTTCTCAGCACACGGTTATCTTATACTTAAAAATGTCTTGTATGCTGTTGCAATTAGTTGACTATTTTTTCAGCAGTTGCCAGATTAAAACTAATTTAACTAAAATAATGTAGTGGCAGAATAAACAAACAAAAAAAATAAACGCATCTCAAAATGTATCATGTTCCAGAACGTAATTGGCTTTTTCAGTTTTAATTCCACTAGAGGAATAAAGTCACTTTATAGGATTTTAAAATAATTATTTAAAGCCGTTTTTAAAAAACTTTTGTAAGTTTGTCTGCGCAGCGAAAAGTTCATTTCCAAAACAACTTCGCTCCATTCGGCTCGGTAAAAAGTTCTGTAAGCAATTACACAAATTGCCTGCTTAAATCAACATAACAGTGAAAAGAAAACTTAACTGGCTTATTCCCCTTTCTTAAAAATTGCACGTAAAATTAAGTTAAGAACATCATTTAACTTTAATAATGTTGTCATATCCTTCTCATGTGCATCTTACTCAACAAACAATCTATTTAACATTATTTCATCAGCTTAATTTATCCTTCTATCACTGAAAAATTAAATTCTCGCCCCCCCCCTTTTTTTTACTCCTTTTAAATTCCCTTGGCATTCTCTAATCATTGTCGTAAAATTCTCTCCCTTTCCCATTCCTCCTCTCCTCCACCCTCCCCCCTCGTCTTCTCATGGACCCTTCCGTTTAATTTCCTCGTCATTAGCGGAGACATCTGGTGCTATTTTTTGCAATTATTATGAAGTGATGATGGCACGGAAAATGTCCTGCACTTCATTCAGTTCAAAAGCTTTTCGGATATATTATATGTCTTTTCACTCTATGACGATGGTTTCCGTATTTCGCGAAAAAGAACTGAATGAGTTTGTCGGGATTATTGTTGAACGAAAAATATTTGGATTGTGTGTCAGAATTTTATTCTTGCTTTTCGCGCGAATTCTCTTTTTAACTTTGCTGTGTACGCTGCTGATGTCTTTGAATTGTTTTTATGTTCTGGTTCATTAGACAAGAATAAGCTTTTATTTTTTATACCTGAATTATTGCAGCGGTATTTTTACCTGTATCGTATAAAATCAGAATTTTCTGATAACAAAAAGAGATTTTTTTGGTAAATAAGATATTACAAAAGTCGGGAGTTCCTGATTACTCATTTGCGTTATCAATCAAATATTCCTCCTAAAAAAATCAATTTAGTGTAGGTCGAATTTCTCATCTTAGTTTACATAAATTAATAATAGTACTTTACAAAAACCACTCATCAGAAAAGGGATATAACATATTGACATGAATGTAAATAACCCATCTTTCCGGCGGGTATACTAGAAAACGTGTTCAAGGGTTCTAAGTAGCTGTTTGGCATTGCCTAAGGCAATCATCGGAAAAAGGGACACACATTTTCTAGACTTAGATAACACAGGCAAAAGATTTTGAACTGACAGTATTAAGTCGTAATGAAAACAATCCTTAGGCACTAACAGCAACTTTGCTGTAATTGAAAAATATTTTTGTTAATTTTAAACAGACATGAACTGAACAAGCTCTACATAAATTCTCAATACACTGACATAATGAAAGAAAAAACCGCTTTACTGTTTAGATTTAACGGTACTTACATATTATCCTGGCGGTGCGCCAAGACGAGCAATTTTTCACCAAGACAAATGCAGGGCAAATGAAATAATTCATGGTTAGAAAAACGTTTGGTAACAATTTGTGGCGGAAATGACCGCCGGGATAATACGTAAGTACCGATTTAATTTTTGTTCGGGTTCATTAGGAATTTCCGATAAAAAAACTATACTTTCTCTACGCTTGAAATTAGAATATTAAAAAACTGTAGTGTTTTAAATTATTATTCACACTAATTTATAAGTTTTTTTTTTAAATAACGTTTCAAAACATATTTTCAAATAATTTTCTTCTTCAGATTTTTTAAGATGGCAAGAATGTTAAGTTTCCTAAAGTGTTCATTGTTTGGATTCAACTTTTTTTCACTCTTATAATCTACAATTTTTCAAGTACTACAACAAGTTCAGTGTACTACTAGAGGAAATACATTCTCCGGTGCCAAGGACCTCCTTGGCATGCCGGCACCAAAAAACACAGGAAGGACACTGCATCCTCCAGACCTTGTAACCCAGGCAAGAGAACTTGAACTGTCAAAGCTCTGGCTCCATTGGCACAGCCCTCATACATTAGCGGTACTCTTGCCGTAGTTTAGGGATCCATTGAAAAAAGTCTGAAACCTGCTCTGTGCTTCCGCCAACAGTACAGTGTAGAAAGGGTTCAATGACTCTAAAGTACTGAATAGCAAATTCAGCCCTTTCGTTCCTTTTTTTTATGAATGTCGGGACGCTTCCGTAACACCACTTTCACTTTGTGACACGTCATCCTGGTTTGGGTTAACGACCTAACTAGGTGTTGCCCTGAATGGGAAAAAAAGGGGGAGGTATTGATTGGTGTCCCAGTAAAAAAAAAGTGAAATCCCAATTACTAATTTTGAAGTTTTTACTCCAAATCGGCAGACACTCGTACAATTCACATATTGTCGTGGGTGTTCTTATGGTTTAAAAATCAGGCGTCACTGGAATTGCTCGTAAGGATGGGTTAAGCTGCCGAACTTTATTTGCATGGTATTTCTTTTTTCATATATAAATTATTGAGTTGTTATATAATGTGAGATTATACCAAACAAAAGTCCGAAGAAAAAGTCAGGAAAGGACGTTAAGTTGAGAGTTTTAAATGTTACGTTGACAGTTAAAAAAATTCTTAGTACTAAGAGTAAAATAAAACTAAAAGTGTACCCATCCATTTAGGGTTAACACATGCTTTGAATATATATCAAATATAAAATAGATTCATAAGTAAGAAACTCAGCTCTTTTTGATTAGAGAAAAAATAACTATTACCTTTAAATTCTATTTAATAGTTATATAATTGTAGGCTATTTAATAATATTAAGCAATACAATTTATAAGATTAATGTATCGCTAAACAGATCAGTTTATTTTCTTAACAAACTTCTAAAAAAATTCAACATAATTGATTAAAATCATATTTTTTTATTTAAGTTATATGTTTGTACTAGTTATATGATAAACAAGAAATGGAACACGTTGCTATTTTAAACTATAGTTATTACTGTCTTGAAAATAAATCTTTGATTTAGATAAAAGTAATTTAATTTGAACAGTATTAGTTGTTTTCTAGTAATTTTTATTACTTTCATATGGTTATTCAGCTTAAAAATGCAATTATGTAAATATTGCATTACTCTATGAAACGAATGAGGTTTTTTCCATTATTATTGTGTGGATTTGTTTCTACTACTGAAGTAATACATATGACCATTCAGGTATTCAAAAATACTTTCAAAGTGATAAAATCATTCTAAATATACCGTATTTTGTAATTGTGTGACTTTAGGAAAAGGGGCATTTTATATTCAGTATTGACGTGGATATTTTATTACAGCGTGTTGACTTCGTGTGCATATGAAATACTCTATAAATGTTTCTTCGAATGCCGTTGATATTCTGAATAAAATTAATAACAGTACTAAAAGTTCTTTTTTGAGGAAGTTACGATGTTACGATATTTTTTGTTAAATTAAAATTCTGTTTACGTGAAAATATCTACACTGATTCAATACTTCTTTCGAGTTCTTTGTAATTTGACATCATAAGATTCATTTGTAAATTTGATGCAAGAGAATCTTCTAAAGTATTAAACATATGCGATCTTTAAAAATTCCTAAGTTTGCAGTACTAATCGTTTTTGCTTTATATTAATTTAGTAATACACCACTGAAACTGCGAAGGAGAAAAAGTTAAAAGTTACCTTGTCAAAACTTTTCTTAAATATGTATGCTCAAAATTTCCACAGGCTAACATAAACGAGTTAAGAAAAGATACCTTAGAGACAATGACCGTTACAATTACCAAGAGAAGTTGATACAGATTTTTATTTTTGAAATTTTAAAATGATACTGACAAAATATGCACGTTTGATTAAGTATCATGAACAATAAACACACCTAATAAAATTTTGAAAAATATTTATTACAGACTACAAAAATTTTACAGATTACTGCTTTTTGTCTACATGTGGATCACAGAAATTCACACAGAATTATAGATTACATATAAGGAAAAAATACACCAATGAAAAGTTGAAATTTCAGTCAAAATAGTAAATATAGTAGGCTAAGCTATAGCATATAGGTACTTTGAAAGAATGGATGAAAATTAATTGTAGGGAATGTTAGTGTCACCAAAATCGTCGTCAAACTTTGATGACACTATCAATAAAAAAAACCGGGAAAAGCGGTATTCGTTAGTGTCACTGTAGTACAAAAGAAATAAAATATTTTCCCCCCTCAGTGAGCAAACAAATAATTCGGTTTCGTCATTATAACAAAATACTTTTATCTTATAACATAACAATTTTCAGCTCGTCTATAAAATTAAAAAAGATGATTGCATGAGTAAAATTAAAACCCTACCTCTTTTTCAAAACAAATTTAATCTATTTAGCAACGTATAATACTAATGTGCACTTAATATGTACTTAATAATTTAAGAACTTTCTCAAATGCCATAATTATGAAAGCACGATGTAGAATGTTTTACGAATACTCATTTTTGCAGTTAAGAGACAATTTTATCCAGTTTGATAAAATACCGAAAGAAATAACAATTTCTCACCCCACCCCCTCAAAGAAAAATGCACATGTAAAGTATTTTTGATTCGAATTACATCTCAGGAAGACAGTAGCGGATACAGGGGAAGAGAAAGCCCCCCATCCCCAAAAAAATATTGCTCCAGAGTAAGATTTTGCTTCGTTGTACTCTTTGATGATGATTTTTTTAATTAGCCTCCCCCACCCTAAATATATGCTTTGCTTTAATGCACACTTTGTCTGGTCTATAAAGTATTTCTTTCAAAAATTAGCCTCGTCCTAAAGGAATTCCTATATCCGCCACTGCAGCGAGCAATCAGAACGAAAACCAACCTGGAGTCAATCTGCATACAGCCCCCCTACTCGGCCACTGCCCAGAGACAGACGTCTCTTCCCTAAGTGTATGTCGCGAGGTTACAACATACAGTCCGCTTCCTCTAGTGACTGGCCTGCACTCCAGACCGCATTGAAAAATCAATGCGTCCGTTCTGCTCCATTCTCCCTCCCAGCCTCCTTTTTTACATTTATTTACTTTCTTTAGAAACCTTTTTTTTATTATTCCCTTTTTTCATCTTCTCCACTCCCTCCTTTGTTTCTTTTTTTATTATATTTATTTACTTTTTTCCCCTCATTTTTTCCCTCCTTTTTGCTCTTGCTCCTCGGACTCTATCAAGTACTAGCATGTTTCGACCGTTCGACCAATCAATGGCTAGCTGACACGGAATGTTCTTTCTTAGCCAACATGGTTTTGGCGCTCCCTCCAGATAAATCGAGAAGAATGAGTTTTGGGGGACTTCGATTTGTTATGCTCTTTAACAAATGCTCCCATCTTGTGCAGATGCCCACTGAATAGTGCACGGAGGGAACTAAAATGCCGTCTCTTCCTAATTATTTTTAAAATGGCGTTTTGCAAGGTTCTAGCCTGGATAATGCATTCAGAAACTGCGAACCAATTGTGAAGCTTTGTTTACCCAATTTAAATGAAAATTCAAAGTTCGTGTTTAATATTTTGCTTGTTTTGAAAAGGGCTTATCGAATTTTTAAGTCAGATAGTTGTTAAATTAACCATTTGAATTTGTTATGATTCTGTGAGGCGCTTTAAAATAATCAATATCTATCTGCAATGTAAGCAGCTTTAATAAATAGTAAAAAGATTTTTAAAACACTAATCATGCTTAAGAAATAATAGCTGAAACCTTTATTAAACTTTTACAAATAAAATAATTCAAGAAGGGTTAAATTTGCATTAAGTATTTTATGGAGAACTTAACACGTAGTAACCATTAATATAATATTTCGGGTATTTATATTCGATTTAAAGTAAAATTTAGAATATAAATATGAATCTCTATATGAAAACCAGATCTCTCTCTCTTTTAAGAGGCGATAAAGTAAATGAATGCTCCTTATAAAAGAGATCAGAGATAATTTTCTTATTTCTATTCTGCTATGGATCAGTTTTGATAATGGACATGTGCTTCTTTTTGTACATTGCCTTAGAATATACCATATGAAACACGTCATATCTAAAAATTTATAAAAAATATTTGTTAATTTTAAAATTATAGAGTTTTATGGAAATTAATTATACAGATGTTGCAAATAAAAATGTTATCAAAATTAAGTTTGAGTATCTCCTTCGTAATTTAAATCTAAACCTTATACATAACCAAGGCTTCGTCAAAAATCGACATAGTTGGGTGTTTTTTAATTAATCGCTTCAATCAACTTATAAAAACATTAACTAATTAATTTATTGCTGAACATTTTTTTCTGAACATTTCTTCGCAAAATCTTTACAGTAACGAATCTGGATAGTCTTGATAGTCCACTTTGGAGATATATTAATTATTTATGCTCTATTAAAAATTCATACATCATATTTATTTTTTTTTAAAATGTCGTGTTAAAAAAAGTTAAAATTATTCTTCCAATCATCTAATGTTATTACTCTATTTATTTTAACCAGTAATTTTTTTAACCAAACAATGAGAATAGAAACCTTCTTTTTGGATTTGTTGATGAAAGTATAAATGCAAATGAAAGTTTTATTATTTTAAAACGAATTGCAGTGAATTTTAATACAGTCTGATATTTTTTTTTAACTTCCCAACATAATCAGCCTGGCTTGAAAACCTTCTCAACAATAATTGTTTTACTAATGCGAACTACTAAACTAGCTATTCTTAGACTAAATAATTTAGTCCTATTTATTGTCTCATTTTCTAACAAATATTTTTACCTAAATATACTTAGTTCCAATTATTTAATAGCTTTTTTTTATTACTAAAATGACTGATTTTACACTAGCTGTAGATGAACATTTACTTTAAGTTGACAGAAACTCGATAACAATGCTAAAATCTCCAAGAACTAAAAACTGTGTAAAATTATTTTTCTTAAAAACCCCATTTTTAAATACATTTTTGAATTTAAAGAAAGAGGGGATGAGAAATGTGAAATTATTTGCGAGTAATCATATCAGGGAGATAAGAAAAAGTTTATGAATGTTTCAAAATTATTAAAAAAAATTAATCTTCAACTGCATATTTGATTTGGTCTAGAAATTAATTTCATAGTATCATAAATATTTAAAATCTGATTCATTTATGTAAGCATGTGTTATAAAAGTCATGTAGCTCTTACATACAGCTTTTATGCGTATAGCATTGTGTGGAGTTAAAAAAAAAATAAATCTTATATTTGTTGAGAATCAGAAAACATTTTCCCTCTCGTAGACTCGTTATATATTTTCTTTTTATATTTTCTTATGCATTCTAACATTTAACTTACACTGCTGTTTGATATCAGTTTACTGAATCAGTGTTTAGCTGACAAGAAACGTTATTTCACAGCCCACATGCTTTTGCCGCTCTTCCTGAGATAAAAGTGGAGAATTCAGAAGAATGGATTTTTTCTTTAAAAACACGGAGAATTTTTTCGAAATTGTTTTCTTTTGAGAAGTTGCTCTTTTCGTGCGTAAACAAGTGCCTCATCTCAAGAAATAATAATTTAATTAACAAATATCACGTTAATTAGTAATTTGCTGATGAAATTATCTGCTAACGAACTAATTTAAGTTTTTAGTGGTAAAAAGTCACGTACGAAAGCAAAATAATGACGCTTAAATAACACTTGGGTTGTTTTCTGTTCTGATGGCTATTTAACAAACTTTTATTATTCATGCTGGATTTATTTTACGGACAAAGAATATTACGAATATGGGGGTTATATTTTTATAAATAACTTGTTTTAAAAAGTGTTTTAAAGAATATTTTAGAGAAATATAGCAAATCAAATGTTTTTAAAGTATATTGAATTAAAAGTGGGCACTTCAAAGAATTATTGGCTTTAGCAATTAAATTTTCACCTTAAAACCTTCAAGATTAAATTGATTATTTTTTTAAATGTTAAGCTAATAAACTGATTTGTGAAATATACTTTTTTAAATTCAATACTTCATTAACAGTAAAAACATTCCAAAAATCGTGTATATTAATAAAACGTAAACTAGGAATGAATATTTACAATTATTTAACAGAGAAAATTTTTGTAAATTGGTATGTATTTTTTAACTTTTCCAGTAGTAAATGATGATCCAGCAGTAAATGATTTAGTATCGTGAACTTTACTAAGAGTGAACTAGAGTGTTTTTATTATTTTTTTAGGTACTAAATGAAAAATTATTACAAATATATTTCTATTATTAAATTTAAACTTTTATTTTTTATCTGCAATGTATTAGTAATCATTTTTTATTATTACCTTGTACTGTGCTTAAGACAAACCTACGTAAGAGGTTAGGGACGTCTGCCTAGGGGCGGGTGTGCCTTTGGAGGTGAATTTTTCAAGGACATTTATGATTCCAAATTACTAAAAATATTGGATAATGAAAATTGAGTTTTATTACTTACCTAACCATTTGTACATGCGTTCTGTTATTTAGTAGGCATTTTAGTGCTATTGTCTTATGCATGTACGTAATTATTTTTAATATTAATATATATAAGTTTCATATTCCATAAAGTATTTAAATTACTATGACAGACAGAAGTTACAGCTGTGTTCAAAAACGTAAAAATTTTATTCATAAAAGAAAAGATTTGAAGTGATAAACAAAAGAAAAGTTTCCTTGTATAATATCTAGAGCATAATGTTTTCACAAAAGAAATTTAAGGTTTTTCCTATTATAATTTTTAGAAATACTTCTTTTTTACAAAGAAAGCAAGGAACATCAACGATTTTAAAGAAAACCTTCGTGTAGCGTGGAATAACATTAAGAATTCGTAGTGTATTTCTGTGTTCACGAATGTTCAGTAACTACTTTTAAGGTAATTTCAAGAATATTGTACCTGAAGTAATTTTTTAGAAGGAATTTGATAATAATGGCAGTTGTTTTATAGCATATTTTTGTCTCAAAGAAGCATGCGCATATTCAATTATTACATATATAATGGTTCTTTGAGACATTTTGAACGAAACAAAATTACTATAAGCACCATTATAAAAAGTACTTCCGTTAGAAGTAAAAACTAGTAAAGTTATTTAAAAAGAGCAGAAAGAAAGAGAAAGAAAGAGAAAACTAATATAGCTGACTCCATATTTTGTTACATTTTTTAACAGTATTTTTGCTACAGATTATAGAATAGTGTCTTATGTTTCTTACTATTAAATAAGCTTATATTATTATTGTATGTCACTGTTTAATCTTCGAATTTGAAATTTTCTAAACAGCTTATAATTTCTTTTAATAAATTCGAAACACAAAATTCGATATTTTAAATGTTTTTTTAAATATTATAATTATGCATTTTCAGCTTTAGCATTTATAATCTTATTTATGCAAATAGTAACACTAACTAAATTTTCAGAAATTGATTACTATAAAAGTACTAGATTTTATGTTTCAAATTAAAAATTGTTTTTCTGTTAAGACATAAGTTTAATGGACATTTATTAGTTTTTTAATGTAATGTATAGATTCATTTTGGCACCAATTACTCTTTAAACTGAAGAATAATAACATTAAACAAAGTTTAGTAATCTACAAGTAGATAAAATCTATTTTTAAATGCATTAAATTTTAATGTATTCACGAATTAAAAATGAACGTCAACGTCATAACAAAACTTTTTTTACAAATTTTAATTTCATTAACGGTTAAATAACTGAATGTATTTATTGTTCTGTTGTGCTTATATATGCATCGATTAATGCTTTAACCATTGAATGAAGATATTAAAACTACTATTAGAATGAAAATAGAAGTGGGGGTGTAGTGAATTGAATGTATCGTTGTTTGCAAACGGAATAAAATATATCCCCCAAAATAAAAATAAAAATAAAATACACAGTTCAAAGTCAATTAAATTGTTTTAATGAATCAATTGAAATTATTTTCGTTAACGTTTATTCAAATACATAAAGAAACATTTTATCCATGTAAAAAATTTTCTCAAGACATTTATTCCAAAACTTAATATAGGAAATACCATTTTTCAAACTCCCAAACTTAAGATATCAGAGCTGTTATATACAAATTTCCATTTGTAAGCTCGGCAGTGAAAAGGATAAAAACTATCAAACAAGTGACAAATTTGAAAAATGCTTTACCATTTACAAAAACATTTTGCATTTCTTCAAAAGCATACCAAGATTTCCAGGTATTTAAATCTATAGGTTAAGCGAACCCTTTCAGAGAAAAAAAAAAAAAATTACATTTAAAAAAAAAAAAGTCCTGCTCGCTTTCTCCCCTCATATCCATCTCCAGAAGTCCAGAAAGAAATAAATCTGATTATCGGATATCGATTAAAAAGTAATTTTTCACATTGTTGTCCGAAATTGATCCTTCCCGGATAAGGCGAAAGTGACAGTTAAAAATTGCTTTCGACAAAATCGATAGCATTTCGAAAGTAACGTCTAATGATCGTTAAAAACGATAACAGCAAATACCTAATTTCGACAGCATAAGGTACAAGCGAAAAAAATACCCCTTTCCCCCCCCCCTTTCTTAATCGGAATAAAAGGGTACTCCCTCAAATTATTGCTTTTTCGGTTAGCGAAATGTGAAAAAGTATTTGCGTATAATTGAACATCAACCTGCTCAAACTTCTTGTTTTAAAGATGTACTAAAAGTTTCTTTTAATGCTTATGGGTAATAGCATTAAACATGATTGATTTTATGTTTTCATATTTGCATTTTTACTATTTTGAATTTAACTATAAGTAAGATAACACAAAGTAAACTTCAGTTTGAGCATTTTATTGGATTACGTGTGTGCTAATTTTTACGTTTGTACTGTATAGATGTGTTTACACCTGAAAATTTTAAAAAATGCAGATTAATACATTTAAAATTCATTTTTTTTACAATAGGAAACACTTTTTTTAGATGTCTTGTCTGTACTGATACATATATTATGCAATTATTTTTCTATCCATATACCTCATAAAATCTTATTTCAATATGAAAAATAAATTAAATAAATACAGTATTCATTTCTATGTCTTGTTTTACCTTATTCGTCCCATTTTATATTTTTCGATTGTGTGTTGAAAACTTTAAATGAATTAAAACCACCTATTCAAAAAAAAAAAAAAAAATTCTTGGATGCCAACTGTTACAAAGAACTACTTTCCGAGGGAAATTTTTGAGAAGTTCTTTCGTTCCAGATATAGAAGAATGATTTTTCAGTTCTTTGTTCATATGTAATGAGTTAACATTCTCTCTTTGCATGTTATCGTTATACATGTAAATATAAACATGCAAGTCTTTAGTCGTAATAATTTCATTCTGTGAATCATTGATCAAACAATTGTAAATTGATGGAAAAACATTCCAGAATAGAAAACTGATTCATTTTTTGAAAGAAATGACAGCCACTAGAAGCGAAGGAATTTCCTTCCATTTCTTTTACTGTCTGAAACTTGCTTACTTTATATTTTATGAATCAGTTTAAATCAGTTTGAACACAATAAAGTAAAAATGACAGTTTTGACTTTTTGTAATCTTCTCATTAATTATCATGACCGGTTGCCTCAATAAGAAAAATTACTACTGTATAGAAAACATTTTTATTAATTACTTTTCTGGGTGCAATAATGTATATCTTATAGTCTATTATTGTAAGAATACTTGCAAATGTAAAAAAAATTGAAATTATTAATTTTTATTTACATTAAGCGAAAAAGTTTAATTAATTTAAAAGATTTTATAAGATCTGTCTCGGCTCAGGAAATCTCACTATATAGTTTTTCAAATAGATACCGAAAATAAATTTAATTTAATAATTAGGAGAATCTTAATATTATAAAAGTTTAAGAAACTTTATTCCAGTAATTGCTTTCAAAAGGTAATTTTCGAGTATCCATTTCAATTCCTCCTGGGATTTTAAAGAGTAATCATTGGACGATATAAATAACGTCAAGTTCCCGTTTCACATCAATAATGTGAAACAATCAAAATTTAAAATCGTGTTGTCTCCATAAATTAGTTTCTATTACATATTCCTCCCGATCACTTTCTTCGTTAATTTAAAATTTGTAAGAAGTTACTATACTTAGATAAATATCGCTGACTATTTTTAACAGCTTATACCTGCTTAAAACTTCCAATCTCTCCTGGATCGATCTGTCCTTGTGAGAATCTTAAGAATTCTTAACTTCCAAACATTTCCCATATAAATTCTGGGGATTTATCTCTATCCCTCTTAAGTTTATTTCTAATATTTTATCATCCTCGTCATCAAATAATACAGAAGTCTTCTGAGAATCACGTTCCGAAACTTTCAGTTAAAATAAATTATTCACTGTCCATAAATATTCATTTTCAGCTTCTTAATAAAGACTGTTCACTTATCATCATTCCTGGACTAATTTAACAGCATTCTCATCTTTGTCAGGCTCGTCTTCATTTACAGCCATGTTTTCGTAACACTATATTCATAACTATTATAATTTGAGTCCGCTGTTCACACGCCGGCGTATCTTAAATTTATGTAAATACGGTCCTGGCACTGGCTTTTATCTATTATAATTTCAAATGCAAGGCATTGTTGAGACATCAATGGCTGAAGGATATGTGAGGTTTTGTGAGGAGAACTCTGAAATTATTTTATGGGACTTTCGGCAGTAACAGAGAATTCCATGAATGAGAACTTGGAAGAACAATGAATGAATGGGGAGGACTGCATCACCCAAAGGGAAGATCTAGATGCTGATTTAGAATGTCGGTGATTTCTATAGTAGTAGATTTCAATTTCTGAAGCATTTTTCAAGATAATTTCTTTGAAATTAAATGTTAAGTTAATTCTGTTTCATAAGATGCATTAAAACAATTTTTATAAATACAATTGTTTTAGATAATGTTGCTGTAGTTGATTATTATCTGAATTTAAAATGTCTTTAAATTTAAAAATTTCAACAATAAGTATTCGTAATCATATATTAATTTTTTATTAATTAAAAAATCTTAATTTCTACATACAAATAAAAGAATTAAAACAGCATTGATTTTTTTAAACCGATGTTGCGTTTATTACTTTAAACACAAATAGAAAGTATGAGCGATTTAAAACATTTAGTTTAATTTCTTATACATGATTTTAGTTCAAATATCTAATTTCAGTACTAAAAAAGAAATTTTTTTGTTTATAGTTCAGTTATTGGTTAAAATTACCTAGAAAGCGTGACAAATAGTAAAAAAATGAGAAATTTCCCTGAAAACAATTCTGATATTTCACTACGCTAGTGTTTTCTCTTGCAATATTGATTACGGTACTGAGCTGAATCTACTGTATTTTTCAGTATTTTTACAATCCAAATAATCATTATCCTTTTACTTAAATCATAGTATAGAAATTGATATTTTATTTAAGCACTTCGTTTGTATTTTTATTTAAAAAAACATTTTTCGTCTACACTAATGTAATAAAATTAAAGAGTTTGTTGACGTGAATATATGAATAAATTCAACACACAAGTAGAATGCCAATTTTTAAAAAACATTTTATGTCAGTCCATTTATTGTAGATGATTATACGCTATGCAATACAAAGTTAAAAAAGCATGTATTGTATAATAATACATGAGTCAATAAAATAATACACATATCTTATTCATAGGTATCTTATATATAAGTTAAGATATCTCACAGATAACCTTAACATGCGTGTTCGGATTAATCCGTATGTCAAGTGTTTAGTGAATAAGGATAGATGTGCTTAAATTATATTTAACGCAGACAGAACCGTAGAATATAGATAGACATATTAACATTTCTGTGGGTTATATTCTCATTTATATTTTCAAGCATAAAATTGTAAACTACAGAACATTAGAACAATCAATTCTTTAACAAAAGGTGCAGCATAAATGAACATGGATGCAGAAATGCGACATTTTGCAATTTTCCCCACCGCAGTCCATTGTTCGAGGGCCTCAAATTTTTATCGGTGGATTTTTAAAAATCATAAATTTTAATAATATGTCCTGAAAAATTTATATTTTGTATAGTGAAAAACTTCCAAAAGCCTTTACTGACACATGAGCAAGTACTACTGAAAAATAAATAAATAAGTGAAATGATGTCAGTTTGTCATGTTAGCAAGAACTGTAGTTAAGAAAGATACTGAAATCAAACATTTTCTTTGAATAAAGGATATGATTTGTTTTTGTACTAGATATTAAAACTCTAGAATAATTTGAAATTTGTTTTGTGCAAAAAATCATAAAATCTAAGAAAGGAACCCAATCTAAAAGAATTGGAAAAAAAAAAAAAAGT
Organism: Cheiracanthium punctorium; assembly: GCA_038373885.1. Lineage (NCBI taxonomy): Eukaryota > Metazoa > Arthropoda > Arachnida > Araneae > Cheiracanthiidae > Cheiracanthium > Cheiracanthium punctorium. The sequence continues at coordinate 904,746 of JAWZYV010011853.1, forward strand.
TGTAACCTTATTTATTATTCCAGAGTTATTTGTAGCACCATTTAAAATAAATATTCACTTTGCGTAAAGCTTTTCTCATATATGTGGATAAACAATCAGATATATAACTACTAACAATACATTTTATTTAAGAGAAACAAATAAAATATCTATGCAAGTCTGCTGGTAACAGTTTATTAATTTTTAGCACTTGACCACACTAATTTCTGGACATTATGATTCTTGATGATTATTGACTACATCACTTGTTGCATTCGCTTAAAACTTATTTTATAACAGTACAACTGTAGTGGGGGGGGGGATACCTTTAGAGAGCAAACAAACGCTGAAAACATATTAATGAGAACACTCTTAACCAATTCGTGTGCGCATAAAGTGTATTTCCTTGAAATAATCCGTATATTAGGAGGACTGGAAATTAATGCCTTTTTTTACATTGAATTCAAGAAAATACTTTCAAAAGCTTTTTAATTGGATAGACGCTGAGCCTAAACATAGGATTTATATTTGTTATATTTTAAAGAAAAAATTTAATAGATGACATATATTTTTTTTTTCTAGAAAGTTGGCCGCCTTCCCACTTTTTTCCTGAAATTCATTTGCAGAAATTTGTGAGTGCTGAAGTTTACAGCAAGAATTTTATGGATATCTCTTTTTTTTTCTTTAAATGCAAGCCGGGTATATTCAAAGAAAGTTCTGATTCCCTGTGTCCGTAGGTTACGAATTTTAGAAAATGATGTCTAACCTAGCACATACGTTAAAAACTCACACACATGGCAAATTTCCATATTATTAGCTACAGTAGTCTAGTTAGGCAAAATATTGATATATCAGGTTGTAATGAAAGTTTTCCGCCAGATTTACTTGAGTCAACTCATGCGGTACCGAGCGATTGACCTTATATGTCAAGTTTATGCGATGCCTATTGCGACTAATAGACATGGCACTATAAAGTCTAACTCTTTTAGCTAGCCCTCGAGTGGATGCTAAAAGAGGAGGGGGATGAATATTTTATCTCCTTCCGCAAATTCTCGTAGGCTGGACTCATCAGCATCAGTAGGCCGGCCAGAGCGCTCTGCTTCTTAAATCTCCTAGTCCTCGTTTTTGAGCTTTCGGTACCAAATCTTCACAGTGTCATATGATACAACAAGAGTACCTTAAGCTGCACACATGATTAGGTGTCATTCCGTAGCTGACTTTTTGCAACAGAACTGAGAGTAAATGATGGTTCAATCTGGTATCGTGATAGTTCCATTTCAGACCCCTTATATTTAATCATAACGATATTGTTTTACAGATTTCACAACACAGTGCTCTAAAACAAGTCTTTATCTTTCAAATAACAAAAATCGTTTAACAAAATATTGGCAAAGACACCAACGAGCACTGTTTGTGCAGACAATACTTACAGTGGCGGAAAACTTTCGTTACAACCTAATACTTTCCAAACTTTGACATACTCCCTAATACTTTCCAGTAATTTCTTGAATTGTACAGTACGTAAAAGAAATTCACTTGTTCTGTAATACTACTGAAATATTTATTTTCATAAAAAAATTAATCCGGAATCTAGAGGAATATTTTTCATGAAAAATGCCATCTAATTTGTTCTTTCGAATGTTTGTCAAGTCCTACGGTCAATTAGAATTTGCTTATGGTAAAACATGCAACAGAATACGTTTTTACAAAACAATAAAGTACATACCCAATTACAATAAAATCCTACCGATAATACAAGCTGTAAAATATATATCCAATTGTACTGACACCACCACTCTACGAATTTTTCCCACCTAACCACATTCACTTTCAGATAGAATCTAACCCTTGTTCGAGTCCCGCCAAAAATTTTATTAGTGAACTTGAAGGATTTGGGAAAAATTTGCTTTAGAGAGAGGAAAAGAAAAAAAAAATCAACCAAAGATTTCCTAACAGGGAGGTATCAGAAAATTCGACAGTTGTTTTTTTTTTTTTTTAGAAAAAAGGTTCAGGAAGCTAGAGAAACAGGAGTGAAAGTTTGAGCCTCCCCCATTTGCTATAATACATAGAAAAAATAAATACGGGGAGAAGGAATAAAAAGACCTCGTGAGGCAAGAGTTGGGGACATTTTCCTGTACAGCTGTGGGTTTTAGCATCCGGCAGTGTTACGCAAAGGACCCCCAGGCAGATGTTGAGGCCCCTATAGTGGTATAGAAGGAGTAGAAAGGGGTGCCTGGGGGGGCTCGAAAAAACCCTTTTTTTTTAAAGGGTGTTTCCTCTCGTGACCGAATCCGATGCTTTTTTGTAAAAAAAGCATCTTCACTGGTGTAAGCCCGCGCGTGGCTCGTGTTACAGAGTGACAACAGAAAGACGGGGTTAAATCTTAACAATTTTTTTTTTCAAATTATGCGCGTGCTGCTTCCGTATTTGGTAGTTTTCTGTCGGAAAAGGAAAGCTTGACTGCTGACAAGCAGTTGAAATAATAGGATGGACTTCTGGAGAAAATGCTCTCAGTCGTTAATATTAATTTGAATGTATGGTTTTCTTTTTTTTTTCCTGAAAAGAGTGTGTACTGAAAATCGCGATTCGCTACCTGCAACAATGAACCCTCTTATTCCCAGTATAAGACGTTTCCTAGGGGGAAAATATTTTTTCGTTGGAATAGTTAATTTTAGGTCAAATAATACAGATGTAATTAAAAATTTAAAAAAAAGTTATTTTTATATGTTTTTTGTTTTCAATGGTAGCACTGTGATTTTGAAACTCTCCTAAACATTATAAATGAAACTTAAAAAAATATTTTGTATCTAGAGAAAAAACATATATACCATTTTCTTACATATAAATAGCAATTACTAATTTTTCTTTACATTAAATACTATTAAAATAGAAGAAAAACTTGATAATAGAACAAGCTGCAAGTAGAAAAAAAGGAGTATAAAAAAGGAATATGCTTCTAAAATATTTTATTATTTTTAATCTATTAATGCTGGCATCTGTTCACTCAAACTACTACTATTATTAATTAAATGTACAATTAATAGTTTTATGACTTCAAAATTACATAATGAAACATTTTTCTTATAAAAAAAATAACGCTTAATGGATGGTAGCTAGAGATGAGTTCGGGCTCATTTTTTGAAGCCCGAGCCCGAGGACTTTTCATCCGAGCCCGCCCGAACCCGAGCAATATTATTTAAGTTGGAGCCCGAGCCCGAAATTTCAGCTAAAGATAAAAAAAATTCAATTACTTCATTGATACAATACAATAAATTTTGCCGTTTGTGCAAATCAAAGACAAATATACTAGTTGCAAACTCCCAATGCACTTTCTAATTCTTTGTATCCATCTTTTATCAAAAAGTGTTTGATCTCATGACTAACTAAGGAATATAAACCGCCGTTCTAAAATACCCAAAGAGCTTCACGCACCTTCTAGGCGCCCGTGCCGCTATTTTTATTTGTTTATTTATTTGTTTATCTTTTATAAGTACTTTTATTTTCCATACGAATTACTTTTTAAAATCTGTTTCAAGCAGTATGTTCAATAAAGAAGAAATTTTTCATGAGCCCGAGCCCGCCCGAGCCCGAACACAATTGTGAATTTCAGAGCCCAAGCTCGGTTCGGGCTCGGGCTGAGCCCGTCTCATCTCTAATGGTAGCATATTTGCTACCATGGGCATAACCGGGTTAACAGAATTTTCCTCTCATTATTTAGTTTTATAATTTTGGAAATGAAAAATTACCAATATTACTAACATCAAATTTTTAATTACTTTTTAGATTTTGTATTTTTTTCAAAACAAATTAAAGACCAAATTAATGTTATTTCAAAAGCGGAGACTTGCTGTTTACAGGTATTGGCCTCTACTAGAGCCAGAAATTGGTTACTTCCTTATGAAGGCACACAGTAAGTGAACCAGCACCTTCTATGAAGGGGCGGATGAAATAGCACCAAGCCTCCTGCTTGGAATCGAAACCGGACCCGTGGTATTTCAGGATATTGCTGCTTTAGCCTCTACAGGAATCGAAAGGCAAGAACAAAATTATAGATCTGGTATCATTGCATTTACTTTTTGAAAGCGTATGAATGTTTATTGATTTATGTAACATGATTACTAATTCGCGAAACTAATTCCTAAATGTTATATTTTTGATTAAAGACACTAATAATAACCAAATGAAATTATTTTTTCAAGGAAGTATATAATTTAGTTCTATTTTTAGTTATAACTATCAATTTTTTAAATTCTTGTAAAGGCTTTTTTAATAAGATCAAAAACATTTAAGTTTTCTTAGAAAACTTATTTTTCATTCTATGAGTCATTTTTTATTCTATCTTCCATTCGTTAAGAATTAAAAACGAGAAATGATAAATTTGGAAAGAGCAGTCATTAGGTTAACTCTCACATCGCATAACTGTACTGGCATTTATTGGTGACAGCAACACAAAATTTATGTCGGAATTATTTTATATGTATACCATGATCAAGAAAGTACAATTATTGCTTTGAAAGTTGGAACCGTTGTAAGTGATGCATCTAAAATCCCTTTTCAATTCAAACACATAGTCACATGTAATAATTACACTTATTCATTGAAGCTTGAAGGCATGAACTGTGTATAAACATGCACAGGACTCCCTAACATGCTACATAGAGAGTGACTTAATAAACACATTTAATTACGAGAACGCTGTTCGCAATTCTTGCCAAAACAAAGTACTTGCAATAATTAAACGTAGCATTCTTTTCGATTGCATCAAAGGATCTGCCTGATATTTTTAGCGAGAGGCTCAGAACTGCTCGTGACAAAGGTTACACAAAACTTATCTTTGATAGTATTTAATTACAATGAGTCATAATTTATGAAATGCTTTAGATGAAACGCAGGCATAAAGTAATAGGTATAATAAAATGGAAGCAATGAAAAAAGTTTGACTTCTCATTTAAAAAACTAATAAACCTTTACAGGCCTTCAGTTGTATGTTTCGTTGCCTCACTCATCCAAAAAATCATGCTAAAAATAATGTTTACATAAATCGGAAATACCAGATAAGTATATATTTTGGCCCTCTGTATACGCTGATACGCTCTGAATTATTTATTCTTCAGTTTTCCTGCTGGGGTATGTTATTTTTGCAGTGTTTTCCTCGTGATTTTATTTTTAATTATATATGCACATCTATTCTTGCTATCTCATGCTTTCATTCCCGTGTTTTTCTAGAGCAGGATTGCGCCCAAATATGTGGAGTGCATATCATTTTTGATATGTCACATAACTGAAATGCCACTAATTTGTTTATTTTAATTATAATCCTCTGGGTATGGCCCCTGATGAGTGTCCGAAAAATTATAATTTCTTTCCATTCATTTCTATTTAATCCAGGGTTCATGGTACTTCGATTTTCAACCTGTTTCACCCTCTGTTTATGCTGTTATGATCTGTTTTTTTTTTTTTCAGTTGTTCTGTAAGGAAATTGCTTCACAAAATTAGATCCCAGAAATGTCAATTACTGCATAGGATTATTGCATAAAATTTTCTATTGAAAATTTTTTAATAATAATCCTATACAGTTTTAAACATCCAATATACAATTACTATTTTAAGAATATATCTAAATTTGCTTTGCCTTTCAATCTGCCAAATGCCTTATAAATTGATTATCACGACAGTTGCAAATGTTTTTGAGATTTATCGCACCATGGTTCCTATTGAAAATGGTTTAAATAGTCTTTACAAAGGTTTATCTCCTTCCATTTACCTTTAAAAATTCTGATGTATTAAGGACAACGGGCATTAATTTCTTAATGAGCATTTTACAGACTTAATCAATTTCAAACCAAAAAAAAAAATTAGTATATATTACTGATAGTTACATATACAGTTTATATTAATTGTAAAATATGATACTTTTTCCTAAAACAAGCTGTACGATCAGTCTATAAAATAAATACTTTAGTGAAAGTGTACATCTACTATTTTGACACAGATTTCAGTGCTGTGTAATTCAATAAAATCAACTTCCTAAAAATGTCTCATGCAAATTATTAAACTGGAGAATATTAAATAATTTAGTAGGGTAAATCAGAAAAACTTCAGTTTAACATAAAGTTCTGTAGCGCATTAAAATATGAAGTACTTGCATTTAAAATGTATCTTGGATTTATTTAATAAGTTAAATTTACAGCATATGGAATTGTGATTCTAATAAATAAACAATTTTGCATATTGCATTCAGCAATCTTCTGAACAGGTACACATAAAACAGAAATACATAGACTATACATTACACGAATTACTAGTTTATCAAATACATAACACACCACGGACAGTCCCCTTAAGTTTCACCAATATAAATCTCGCTGTTCTCATTTCAGGAGACACTTTAAGTTTACATTCCCTTAGAGACGAATAGCTGAGCAATTCACATAAGTACTTTTGATATTCGCTACCCCTGCCCCTCGCTAGAAATAATCGTGAAGAAAAAAAATAAATCACAATGAAAAAATTTCAAACGAACGAAGAGACAAGGAGTCTCTAAAAAGAAATAAATAAATACTATAATAAATGGCGACCTGCCATATTCAGATGCTGGAAGAAGAGGGCATCTTTAAAAACGTTATTGATTACGCCATTATTGATCCTTGGTTTCTTTTACTTAAAGAAATGTTGGAAATGCTTTTTGGTCAGGGTTTTTGTCATGCAAGACACTCTCGTAAATGTGTGTTATTATGCAAAGACATGGCTTTTATAAAATAATAAAAGCCAAAAGGAAGGAATGATGTTGCGCTGTATTTAAAATGTAATAATTTTGGCACGTACTCTATTGAATTTATTATATTTCCTGAAATTCGTATCTAGAGAAATTTGTCGAATTGGTAGTATTAAGCGAAACGTTTTAAAATTTGAATATAGGAATATTTGAATTATTTCTATCGTTTTTTTACATAGAAGAATGTTTGTAATTTCTATTAAAATTTTGAAAGCATCTTTTTTTTAAATCATATTATAATGAGTACATCAATTACTAAGATTGTTTTAAAGGGAAATATAGAAATAATAGTATATTTTACTGCAAGTTTAAATTATTTGTTTATAAATTTATTTACTTATTGAAAAAGAAAACCGAATGAGTAAAGAAATTCTCAATAAAACAAACATTTATATATTTTAGCTTAGACATTTAGCTGATTCAGCTGATTGACATTGATAGTTTGCTTTACAGCGTTTGCAAATAAGCAATAAAAAAGTAAATAATCATTTGTTGAAATTTTTCTAGGGTTTTATTTCTTATCGAAACGACAAGCTCTATTTAAAGTTTAAGAATGGCAAAATATTTTTTTAATGTTGATATGCACTTGTTATATTTTGTATATTCATGAATGTATTTTTAAGGGGGTAAGATATTCACATTAGAAAGGGATTACTGTTCAACTTATTTATTTTTCTTATCTCCTTGTTACATTCTCCAAAACATTCCTATTTACAGTGTTTTTTAATCTAATTTCTCAAAGACATTTTACGTACAACACAAAAAATTTCTTCTTGCCAACATGCTATAAAACAGGCGGAAAATACCTGAAAAAAATTGAATTTTACCTGTCGGGACTATGTTATTTTCTGTACATCTAGTGACGTCGAAGTTCTATTTTTGCACGGTGTCTAGATTTATAGATTAAATATTGTTATTCAATCAGACAGTTTACATTTTTTAGCAAAAACACTACTAGCATATTAAAAATTTCTGAAATTTTTCGAAATTTAAATATATTTTTAATTGAAAGTATAGTTACCTAAATAAACAGAAAGTAATTGATAACGAATTTCAATAAATCAGATTTTAAATTTTTGTAATTTTCAATATGTTTTTACGAATATGTTTTATACGTTTTTAGGAAGTACATTCTGGTTAAAAAATATGCTACGAAGCTTTATGTTGTGATTGTTTACTGAAGTTAAAATTTTAATGCACTAGCTGTAAGTAAAAAATACTTTTCTAAAACATTTTGAATGAACGTAATATTAAACCAATACGCTTTTCTAAAATTTCAATTTAATAGAAATATGTAGAATTTAAACCCCATTTCAAAATCTTACAGTCATTCTTATGTTCGGCTCAAAAAATGAAAATACGGCAAAATTCTGAACACCTTTAAGGAATAAGCAACTGATACATAAACAGAGCATTACGAAATTTTATTTAAGATACAAATGATCAGACAGTGTAAGGACATATCGAAAAAAAAAAATTCATGCATCAAGGTGAAAAACTAACTCCACGTAAACAAACAATATATCTATATACATCAGAATGCATAAAAGTCGAAAACTTAAAAAGTTTTCTGTAACATTATTGAAATCGCTGTTTTCTGAATATCGCATTATGGCCAAATTATTCCACATCTCGGAAAACTCAAAGAAATATTTGAATGTTATTTGAATTTCAAAGTTGTGGTCATGATGACCAAAGTGAATTCGGCTTATCCAGTTGTTTTTCTGAATAATATTCAGTCCGTTTCGGATATCTTAAAGCACAAAAATACAGTAACGGATGTGTTACCTGATTTTTATTGAAATTTAAATCAATAATTTTGCAACTTCCTAGGAATTTATGATGAGTATTGTTTTTAATTTGTATATTTAAAATTGCGTTCATTGAATATCCAGCATATTTTTTGAGTTTGTTCTTTTCAAAAATAGATGAATGTGCTCCATATTTAAACAACTCAGAAATGAATAGAATTCAGAAGATACGTACTTTTCTCGTTCTGTAGTTGTGACACAAATATTTATAAACTGTCTATGAAGTCAATTTTTTTTTCATGTAATTGAATTTTTCGATTAATGTTACTTATAGAATACATTTTTTAAAAATCCATTTTTCTTTTAGTCTTTTTAAATCTTTAAAATTTATGTGAGTGTTTTATCATAATATTTTATCTATATCTCATATAGAACATATTATACATTCTTCTAAAACTGTATTTAAATTAACGATCAAAACCATGAAATTCAGTAAAACTTTCTAAATGCAAAATCTTACTTCATACTAAGTAAACAGTACACTAAATAAATCGTTTTAATTGGGGAAACTTATATTAAAGTTATTTAACTACTTTGTTTCTAAATTTTGAAAAAAGAAAAATACACATTTTAAAAGAAAAACTAAAAGCATACTTTTACCGGAATTTAAGTAATTACCTAAAACAAAATCATCATTGTTTTTTAAATCCAAATTCGACTTTTGTTAGTCACTAGTGTAATATTTTAATGGTGCTATTGTGATATATTCAAACATAATGAGATTCCAATGTTTCTGCAATATCCATTTTTTTTTTATGCAAGTTATTCAGGCATTTTTAACAACATGGTAATTCTAAAATAAACATTTCAATCGAATTACGTTTATTATAAAGTTTCCTTTGCATTTCATTACAAAATTTCAACTGTAATACTTTTTTCAATTGCTAATAGTTTGCATTGTAAAATAAAACATTAAATTTTTAATAGTAATTAAAAGCTTGAACAATAATTTAATAACTTCATATATATCCCTTTATAAAAAATTAACAACCCAATAAAACAAATTACATACACTTCATAAAAATGTATAATAATTTGTAGGTGAAAATAATATACTTGCAATAGATTTCCAAACACACAAGTTTAAAATATCAGTTATATCATTTCTACCCATTTAAGTACTTAGTCTAAAATATCTTCAGGGGGAATTTTTTTTTTCTATACTTTTTTCCCTTTATGAATATTTGAAGTTTAGTATGATTATAATATTACTTTTAAAGCATTCAAACAAAACAATCATGATTCAATGTTATTGGTCTCAATAGCATTGAATCTTTTGTATCTTACTTTATCTTTTGTATTTTACTTTATTTATTTATTGCAGATTATAAAATAAATACTTCAAAAAATACCGATGCTTATTTTCTCGAATTTTTAATTGCATGGTATTAACTATGAATGAAATCCAAAAAAAAATGCGTTGCATTCAAATCATAACATACAATATTATTAAAATTGAGTCTTGGTGAAAAACTTTAGATTTGATTATTGCTCTATTTTGTCACATTCACATTTTAAGTACCATACTTACCCCATTATCGTTCCCTAACATGCACTATTTTCATCGTAGAGTAATTTGAAAACATAAATAGTATAAAAGAAGCTCAAAAAGATTACGAAAATGGTGAATAATGGTTTTCAATGTACACTTCAATGTTTATTTTATCAATATTTATGAACTTATTTTATGTAACAATTACATTTTCTTAAATTTAAGTATTTAATTCTATATAAGTTTTATCTGTTTATACTTAGTATTTAATTTTTAAAATTTTTATTTTTTATCAGTTATTTTAAGTTATTTTATTTTATTTATTTATTTTTATTTATCTACTGTCAAGAGTTTCAAAGCAAGTTTTTTTTTATTGGATTAGTTTACCTGTAAAACTAACTTTCCCTTCGACTGAGTATTGAAGCGAGAAAACAAATAACATATTTAGCAACAAGTATTACATAAAATCTTTGCATTACTTTTATTTTGCGTAAGGTTTTGATGTAGATCCGAGTAGTTTTTCTATATAAACTGAAATTTGACTTAAAACTTACACGAGTCTGTATGGAGTTAAATAATGAGATATTATTTTATTTATTTCTATCACAACATGAATTTGTCTGTGATGGTTCTCTAGTATTGATGTCTAACACATATTCAGTCAAAAAACGCAATGATAAATTTATATAATTATTTAAACATATTTAAATTATTTTTAACAATATATATAATTTAAAACAATTGCTATTTTATTAATATACCTTTTAAAAATGTAATTTTATCAATATTTTTTCAAAGTCCCAATATTAAAATTGCCAGATGAATACTTTCAAAAATCGACTCCCTCTATAGAGACTATTTGTTTAGGAATGGTATGCAAATAAGAGGTCGCACAGTCTCACGGTGCCACCAAAAATTCAGTGCGGGCGTCTTAAAATGATATTTGCTTCCGCAATTTTGAAAGATAAGAAAAGTGTGGGGCCACCGAACTTTTGTCTGTGCCACTAAATATTTGGGTCCTATTTGCACCCTTTGATTATTTTCTTTAGTTATACATCATTTTTTCGCATTTTTTACTTCATTATTTATATTTATGTCATTAATATGTGAATTCTTCTATCTTATCTTAGTAGTCCTACTCTTTTTCATTACCGAATATAATGCTAGCATTACAAATGGCGTTCTTTGTAAGTCATTTTTTATGAAAATTATTTTTCAGTTCTTTGATAAGCATAAGTAATTTTATCACATAAATAAGTAACGCTTAATTTCTTTTCATTTATTCATATTAATCTCGACTATCATTATTTTTTAATAATCTCGATTTTAATTACCGTATATCTCGGCGTATATAAGACACACATCCAACTTCAAAAAATTATATATTTTTTCGTGTGCGTGTCATATACCGAATATAAAATGGTTAATATTAAAAATATATATATAAATGAACACTATAAAAATATGCAAAACATTACAAAATATAATTCTCATCGTAAGGCATGGAACAATTATCTTTTGTATTATTTATCTTCAATATACTGATGCGTGTTATACGCCGGGATATACGGTAAGTCGTTAAAACTGATATTTTCAGTGAAAAAATATTTGTCAGTTTATTTCAATAAAAGTGTATATTTAATTTCATTGCACTACATAAATAAATAACATTTAATTTCCTTTTCATATATGTTCATATTTATCGCTATGCGTAGAGCATTTCTGGTGCACCTTTCTAATATCACTTTTTAATGCTCTCACCTCCATGTGCAGTAGTAACATTTATGGATACAAAGGGGATATTCGAGGGAGGGGAGAGTATCCATTTCCCCTCGCACGATTTATTGATCCCGGCTAGTGCTCATTGGCCGGCACTTGTTAGATGTTAATGTTGCACCCAATCATTTTGTACGTGACAAATCAGACAGCTTAATCCAAACTATATGTCTATAAAAATCTAACTCAAAATGAAGGTTTTGAATGCAATTATTCGTAATTGGTCGAGTGATTTAACAAGGGGATTCCAAGTAATTAGACAAGAGCAATGATGAAAAAAAAGAGGTTAATACTCTTTTGTTCCCACATTCTCTCAGTAAATAGCACGTGTTTTGAGATTTAAATTTTGTTTCTACAGTTATAATTAAATACCTGAGCCTTTAGTCATTTTGTGTTTAGGCTTCACATAATTTTGTATTTCTAAGAATTATCATTTGGTAGATAAGGATTGCATCGTTATTTATATTGACTAAAGGAGTACGCAATATGGTGGAACATAAATATAGTTGGGTTATTTTTTGTTTGTTTTTCCAACAAGTAACAGAGATATTATTTTTCCTTTTTATATATATAAATTGATTACAAAATACTTTTACATAATTTATTCATTTTCTGCTTCCGCACGGGTGTCAAACTTTTGCAATTAAAAAAAAAAAGCAGCTGTAGTTTTAAGTATCCTTACATTGATCAGTTTCTACCCCGAAGTCACACAATTAGGTGTAACTATGTTTTCCACACTTTTTGTATTAGCTATTCTACGTATGAGCTCATATACTCGTAGTTCTTTCTATTTTTAATGTTAAACTGTATTAGGGATTGGGAGATTTCAACGAACGATGAACCACCTCTAGCTTTAGCTCCAGACATAAATGATGATACTTCTGCAACCACCTTCCACACCTTTCCTGTATTTGTGCATGAGAAGGAAAGCACACAAAATTCGGCATTTATCCTGTTTTATACACTTTTTTCCACATTTTCCTCAGATGTTCGGCAATCCAGGAGGATTTGTCAATTTACAGTTATTCCCATTTATAAAATCCGCTTAGTACGAAGCATTAAAGGAGTGGAATTTCAAAACTACAAATGCACATTTTTAGTTTGCTTCTGGATATATCTTAACCCCAGTTCTCTTATCTGTCACTGGAATTAGTCATCACTGTCAAAAATTATAGTTTTATTATTGCCAAAAAAGGCATTCCTTTGAATGACAGGATCAGTAGATCTCCATATTGTCTTTTATTATTCCTGGAACAGTCAATCATTTCCTACTAATCAGTTGACCCATTCTTGCTAAAAGGTCTTACTTTGATGCTGAATCATATGACTATAAACTTTAGTAACATATTAGACAATAACTTTTACATACCCAGGAGTTTAATAAAACCCATATAGATGTAAAATTCTGTCGGTTCTTGTTGACCAGTAAAAAGTGACTAATTTTCCCGGACTCCTTTTGGCTAAGTTTTTAGAAAATATTCCTCTTGACACCATTTTACAAATTTGGAACAAGTAATTCCGGTCCAGTACTTAAATCCCCAAACTCAATTGTGGAAATCTGTATTTAATTTTTTTATTGTTTATTTTTTATTGTTAATTTTTTTATTGTTTATTGTTTATATTGTTAATTTTTTTATTGTTAAAGTTTCACATTTTTTTAATTTCTTTACCTACTGGTTTAGAAAATACTTTAAGAACCACAGTAGTACCAGTAGGTTTGAACTTCAAGCTGGTGAAATAAGATCCTGTAGAGTTACTAGCATGTACTATGAGCAAGAAAATAATCCATTGTAAGTGTCTTTTTAGTCTATATTTTTATAACACCAGATTTAAGCCCCTCCATTGACGGCGGTTCCATCGCACAAAATTAGTTTCAAATTTGAAATGTCAATATTATTATTTTGGAACTACGTCAAAATTTCTTTTCGAATATTTCGCACAAAAAGATATTGGTGAAATATGACCAAAGTATTTTGATCCTGGTTCTTGCACTAAGACCATGTGTCCTTAGTGCATCACTTTTTATACTTTTTTTCCCTGTGCTCAGTTACCACTCTGTTATCTCTTCTGTCTTAAAAAAGACAACCATTATAAAATTCAAGACTCATGTCATCCATCTTGTTGTTGTTTCAAATTGTCTTTTTTTTCTCCTTATTTTGTCTTCCTAAAGTTATTCTTTGAATTATCATTTCTTAACTATTATCAAAAATCAAACCCATATAGTCTAAGGTGACATTTGAAATAATAGTTGCAGATCTATCTGATATTCCTGCTCTGTCAATTGCCATATTTAAGAAGACTAAAGTTAATTCTTTTGGTTCACCAAACACAGAGCATTTATATAAATTCCTGGTCTCAGGCACGTTAGTAAACATTATGAACCATGTCACTTACCGTTTACATGTATCATCTAAAAACTTATAAGTACACGGGCAGGATTTTTCTAAGTAACTTGTGACACGCAGCTAGAACAAAACACACACTGATACACACCAAGAATCAGTGCACACCATAATATATCATATAAAGTCAAATCTCACAAAAGTAATGCCAGCTATAACGCTATTTTTTAGTAGACAAATACCTCCTTATTTAAGTATTTCGTGGCAAAAACTGATACACCCTAAACTAGCTTTAACAAAATAAAAACATTCATCTTCTTTGCTTGTTTGTTTTCGAAAACCAAGGTGTTTTTCCTAAACCGTAATATCGTTTATAATAAATCGTTTGAATAATGTTATTTGAAATCTAAACGGAAAATGTTTTCGTTATCTCATGTTAAAAAAGAAAAAAATCACTATTACAAATAAAGATTCAAAACTTCGTGTTTTAGTTCCCTCTTATTCCTAAAATAACACCCTCACTTTATATTAAAGAAAAATTGGTTTTAACAATGTTTTCAAATTACATAGTGATCACCCCCTCTTATAATTCCTCAAAGAAATACACTTGTGAATTGTTATTCCAAGGAAAAATAAATTACTTTTAATTTTTTTCGCAGAATTTAATTGCATCTTGAAGATCTTAAAATTTGTTATTAAAATTCAATTTATAAAACAAATATTAACGAATAAAATAAATATTTTAAAGTTTCTAATTAAATTAAAAAAGGTGTACTTTAAGATTATTTGAATCTTATTGCTTTGGCAACACTTGTTTAATATAATATTATACTCTAGCTCAGAAATTCAGAACTTTATCTCTTAAAAACTTATTAGCTTATGGAAGATAGGCTCAAGGACATGTGTATTGCATCTTTTGATTATGCTTATTTTTAGCTTCTTTGATACATAAAGTTCATTAGAAATGCATTAACTTTCTACTTAAATGGTATATATAATGTCATTGGTAAAAAATAAAATTCAAGAATTAATTTTGTAAAACGTTTAGTAATTAAACAAATTTTATACAGATAGTACGCCAAAAACGTTAACTATTTAATTAATTTTATGATATTTTATTCCATAAATATGACAAACTTAATAACATGTCTAAGAAAAATGCTCAAACCCCTAAAGGCATTTTTTAGGTTTTTAGTAAACTCATATATTGCTTTGTTTGCTGTTTTGAAAAACTTCCATCTGATGTTTCCTGAATTGTATAACTATTACAAAGTTTTACTTTACATACTTAAAAACACGTTATAAACATGAAACACTTTACATAAACATGTTTCAAAATAAAAGTAATGCAATTATTAATTCTGATGACAGAAACTGAATTACTCAAGCATTAAGATGAAACAAGGTAATTGTTTTTATAGAAATGTATAGCTAATCACATTATTATTTTTAATGACATTAACCATTAAAAAAAAGAAAATCTTCATGTCGCTTACACTTGAAATAATGCGCCTTTCTGAAAATTACTCGATCACATTTTAATATTTCTTCTTTTTATTTTTGTGGATAAGGAAATAAGGATAAGGACAAAATAGTTTAATTTAATTTTATTTGTATTGACACATATATCTTATGCAGTACATTCTATTTTTATTTCGACGTATAATGTAGAGTTGTATCTTAAAAAAGTATTGTAATTATTCAAAAGTTTTCTTCTCTGGTGATTTAACGTTGTATATCAAATCTTTGAAACAGTAGCGGATTCATTGGAGGGGTTAGGGGGCTTCAGCCCCCCCAAAAGAGATTGCTAAAGGGCAACATTCTGTTTCATTATGCACTTTGAGTATGTAAAGTGATCTTTTTTAATCACTTAGCCACTCCCAGAAGATATTACATTGGTTTAGACTAAAATTTTGCTTTATTGTACATTTTGTTTGGGTGAAATAAGCTTTTTTCAAAATTTAGCCCCTCCCAAAACAGACTTTCTGGATCCGCCACTGCTATGAAAGATAACCTTTGAAAGAAAGATTTTAGAAATCTCAAAATGGCCTTATGCACACATAACCAATTACTTAGTTAAAATAAATCAAAACTAACGCTAATATGAATCATAAATAAACAAATTATATTTTATTAAACATTTTTAACTGTGCAACATAATTTTAATAATAAAAAAGAAGAAAAGAGAAGAAAACGGGAAATTCTCCATTTAATTTATCAAGAATGAAGAATAAGGACCAAATGGCTTCGCTTTAGTTTATTATTCTTTAAAGTGTTCACATATGTGGTTACTTTTAGTTTTAAGAAAATAAAATTTAAATATATTAAAAATATAATATAGTTTTATAGGATGTTATAAGGATTAGTCAGACACGATACGATTTATTTCCATATGCTCAAAGGTATTAAATAACTATTTACTAAAATAAGTAAATTTTAAATAAATTTTAAAAATAATTAACGTTAATATTTTCTTTACATTATATACATTATGTATCAAATATTTCAAAAGAGCACTAACATTCTTAAATTTTTAATTTAAGAGAGAGACGAACATTTCCTACATTCAACTGCACAGAACTCACACGCTTAGCATTTCACTTGCATAGTTCAGCGGATGAGAGAACCAAAAGATGTTACATATTAAAAACACGCTCAAGCATCTTTCAAGTTTTACACAGCCTCCGCATTCTGACAAAAGTTTCGAGAAATGTATAGGTATTGACAAGCATAAAGTTCTATAGCTCACAATGAAAACTTTTCAAAAGTCAGGCTGTTTTCAACATTCTTCTTCTAATGAACTGAAAGCATTCACGGTGCGTTCTGCTTGGCTCTCATATTGATTGCATACGACTAATCACAAGAATGATTAAGACCAACTGCGATAGAAAACAAAAATTTTAATTAAGAATGTCAGACGCAGGTACGAGAGATTTTCAAACGTTCGATTCCTGGCGAATTGTTGGTCAGGCAGTTTTCATCTTTTACTTTTAATGCTACTTTTGACTAGAGGAAAAGTCGAACCCTCGGGGCATATTATTTGTTTGAAGTTCTGCAAATTTTCTCGGAATTCAGTTAGCTTGGTTTTGGAATTTGTAAATTTTCCGGGTATCATCTCCGTAAATTAATGATAATTAGTTTATCTTTCACTGATTGCCACTTGATTAAAAAGCTGTGCGGGGTACTAGTTTCCTGAATGTTTCTCCTCAAAAGTTTTCAAGAAGGAGCACGTAAATCATAATACGAATAAAACACGTTTTGAATTTGGATCTTTCAAAGAGAATATATCTAGAAGGGGATTCTATTTCTCTTTACTGATAGATATCTACAAAAGACGAAATTTCTTCGTTTTACTTAGTGTATAAGTAGAACTTTTTAGAAAGTTTACAAAGCTTCAAATTTACTTTTTATATGAAAATATTTAAATAAGAAGGAATTTATAATGGTCATACTCCAAATTGTATTTTCTATTCGAATATATTTTCTTTTTTGAAAGATTAATTCCATTTTTAATAATATCGAAATCTATCTTGTTGATAGAAATTTAATATTCTTATGTAACTTATCGTGCTATACAGCATGGTATAATATAATGTGAATGTAATGTATTTCACAATGTGATATAATACCTGAAAATTTGGATAAAAACATTATATGTTTCTGTAACTGTGCTGATATTCACTGTACGCATTTTCTTATTGCACAAGCTATATCACATATAATCTAATCGACGTAAATTACACGATACATTACAGTAGTTCAAAACTGTTGGGGTGTGCCCCTTGAAAGCGTAGAGCGCTTGTAGGGGGAGGAGGGGGGGGCAGAAAAACAAGAAAATAGCAAATGATAATGCATGTTCTGAAAAATCTTATTTATTTTTGTTTTTACTCCAAATTATATCAATTTTCGCTTAAAATGTTCATTCAGACTTTGCCATTCATATTTTTTTGCAGAAAAGGGGATTAAATGTTCCTTGTTGAAGAACAGAAATCTGTATGTAGGTTGAGGAACATAAGTTGGAAGAAAGTCATCGTAAGTTATACTTTGTAGAGGGATGGGAGCACAACACTAAAAGGTTGAGAACCGCTGATATATCACATCATTTCTGAACATTATTTACAGCTTTATTTTTGCGTTTCAATTGCAATTTTTTAAATAATATAATACGTCAATCAAAACTTTTCATCTGTTAAACTGCATTCAGGAGCACTTTTGACTAATTTTGACGAACCGAGGTATTTTTTCACAAATGGGGATCGTTCTTAATTTCTAATTATTTATTTTTGAGAGGGGTGGGGGGCTATCTAATTTTTGTATGATTGCTTGAAGAATAATTCGGGCTTTTGCCGCCGAATGACAAATTACTTAAAGTCAAAGTATCCGAATACATTTAAAACATCGGGCATCGGAAAAAAATCAATAATAAAGTTAGTATTTGCAAATCTTCTGCGCTACATACATTTCTGTTTCTAAAACGGTTTTCTTTTTTACTCTACGACGTTTGGAAGGGAAGTTTTAACCACTTAAAATCCCATCATCAGCTGTAAACTAACGTCAGCTCAGAACTTTCTTCAGTATCTTGTTTTTCGCATTTCCTTTTCACTTTTACCACCATAACTCCTTTATTAATAAAGATTATTTACTGAAATTCTCAGCATATGTTTAAAATATTATTCGCTACGAAATTACCTAGAATATTTATTCTCAAATAACTATTCGCTTCTATTTTAAGGTTTCTTGTTGGTGCCAGGCCGAAAAATTACCCATATTTGTCACGTTATTGGTCATGTCATTTTCCTTCTAAAATTCCCCTTAGTTTTTTCGTCATTTCACATATCATTGTTATCTATACCTCGCTATTAAAAAAAAATAAGATTCATTCAGTACAAACATGCATCTGTGTACTGTGTTAATCGTTTGGATAAATTTTAATGAAAATTTACTAAACAACTCTATTTCTCAAAATGCACGACAATTATAAGCGATTTTCTGTCCAATGTTCTTTTTCTATTGAGTAATTTACCTAAAAATTATTTAAAGAACCTAAATTGTAACTTTAAAAAAAAAATTGTTCCAAAAGTAGGCGGATACCTTAATATTTTTGAGGCTGCAACCTTCATAAGATGTGTTCCCTTTAACCTCCTCTCTCCCATTGTTCGGGACATTCGAAAACTAGTGTGAAGAAGCAGCATTTGGCACAAATAAACAACATTGTGTCTTTGCAACGATAAAAGAAAAAGAGGTGAACTCATAAAGTTCATATTTCATACCTTTGATACATCCACAGACTGCCCACTGGTCGCCCAAAGATAAAAGATCGGCTTTGGCGCGCTGCCAAAAAAAAAAATGTATGCTGCGAAGATGGTTTCAGATGTGCAAGAAATTCTCTCTCTAGTATGTGCTGACAGTGTTGCCAATTTAGCCACTTTTTGGTTAGATTTTGGCCAACTGGCAATACGGAAGTATTTTGTAAATCGAAAATGAAAGTCCGAATGTCTCAAAAAAATACCACTACTAGAATTTTAAAGAGTCCTTGCTCATCTGAACCCATCTTTCGTATGAAACAAATAGCAGCAACCATTTTTCTGGCAGCGCGCCAAATCCGACCTCTTATCTTTGGGCGAGCAGTATTTGTTACCCAGTGGCTTGACCAGCAGCATTTTTAATTGGGTTATAGATTTCGAACCTCATCAGAAGGTGAATGAGTTATATGTCATGTTCTCTATATCTGAATCACATGCACGAATACGCTTATACTACGTTTCAGAGAAATGGGCATTAAAAACAACTCATCAACAGAGATTTATTTTTGAAATTTCTCAAGGTTTGTCCTTTCTTTTAAATAGGAACGTGAAGCCAGGAAACAGAACTTAAATCTGCGGCTCCACTTATGAAAAAAAAAGTCAAAGTTCAAATAAATCTACTTCCTCATGTGTTTCAAAGTATCTTAAACCTAACTCAAAGCAGAAAATGTCAGTCATTGATTCTACATTACATTTTTATTCAGTTTAAAAACATCCCCCCCCACCGCAATTAGCTAAAATTTCAGACTCCTTTTAGGGTTTAAGTTCGAAAACTTATTTTTACACAGAAAATTACACAGCTGTTTTTTACACAGAAAAGCTACCAAAACTCCAGACCGTTAGATCGACAGCCGCGCGATGGGACCCGAACCCAGGACCTTCACACTTCGACCATCTACCATTTTCAATGGCATAACCACTGTGCCATGGTAGGGCTGTCTTTAAGATCAGGCAAAGCTCTTGGATTACCAAATTTTTGGAACTCCCCCAACGAAAAAACTCGCATGGATTGGGGTATGGGAACCGGGGAAGCCATGGATCAGAAAAGTGGCAGCCTGATGGCGAATATTTGAACTATTCTTTCTTATTCGCTTAAAAAAAATTCCCATACATTCATTATGCCCTGCACAAATTTTCACAACTATATCAACAATAGTTTCGTCAGTAGAAAACTTTAAAGTAGGGTCGTGATCTATGCTTAGGTAATGATCTATGACTAGCGTAGTAACACAAAAGTAGTTCAACTGTTAAATATAGTACCTTTCTGACCGGACTAGGGATGGACGCAAGACGACTTTTTGGGAGACAGAGATTTACAGCTTTTTTGCGAGACGAGATAAACATTTTTAAACATTATGATATAGGGATTTTGCAAGAAAACTTTTCGGCTGCTTTGCGAGACGCGAGACGCGTATTTTTCGTACCGCGTCTATTCCTAACGAGGGCGCTTGATTTACACCCCCCATGCCTTTGCAAATACATATGGGCGTCATGGTTCTGGCTCTAGCTTGAAATAATCTTCCTGGGCTAAGTAATTCAACATTTATTTATCCAAGTAATTTGTTTAATATTTTAGAATTTTTTACATGAAAATCAAAGTTACGTGGAGCACAATGTAATCACTTCTGCATTGAGTAGCATAATTTCTATCGCCTCCACCGAAAATAATAAATTTTATGAGCCATACATCCTTCTTAAAACAACTTGGGCTTTAAAGAAATTTAAGTGAGTACTTGCAAGATTTCACTAACGTGTCAGCAGTAATAAGCAATAATATTTTCCTTTTCAAAACCGAGTTATCCAAAACAACGTTACATCAAAAAGAACTTTAAAAAGATCTTTTATTCATTGCGCTACCCATTTCGTCCATTAGCATACAAGCCACATAAAGACGTAAACACAGAACATTTATTAAAAACAAATGTGGGCATAAAACAAAACACACACAAAAAAAAAGAGACCCAATAATGGGCCGCTATCATTATCGCAGGTTAGTCTTCATTGATAAACATGCCGTAAAGAGATGGGTAACGGGGGGCAAAAACAATGACTGCCAACGCCTCCGTTATCTAATCTTTCATTTCTTTAGCAGCTGACGTCTCAATGATCACGTGACACCAGCAGCGAATGAGATGTGGGAATAGTCGGTTGATTAAACGGTTTTCTCACAGTTGCGGTTTCGGAAGAAAAAGAAGAAAAAAGACTAAAGGTATTTAATTTGAAATGAGGAAATTTCATGCGCCTCTGTGAAAAATATCAAGTTGAGGAGAGGGGGGGATAAAAAGGGGGAAAAAAGAATATTCTCTTTTTTTTTTGCGATATTTTCGCTGATCTAATGTGATGTGATAAAAAGATGAAGATTAATTTCTCCTGTAAATTAAATTCTTAAGACTGTTTTAACTTTGGCTATAAATTTATTTAGTGAGTTGAAATTAAGTACAATGCATTGTTTAAACTGTTGCGGAGAGATCTTGATTTGTTCAGTGGAGGTATTTCTGATAAAATTAAATTAACAAAAAGCGCATTTAAGGAACTAATTAAAAACAAATTAATTTTTACTTGTAAGTTTATGAAATATTAAAAAAAAATAATAATGGAATTTAAATATTTTTGATTCATTCATTTATTTATTCTTTAATTTGCATTTTAGAAAATACTTTAATTTGCATTTTAGAAAATAATTTATCAGCACTTTGCTGTATTTAAAATCTACTACCCAAGGCAGCAGCCAAGGGGGAAGAGGATCAGGGGGGTTGATTCCCCCCCACCACCACCCTTCCGAAATTTTAGTCAATGCATTAGTAGTCCTTTATTTGATTTGACTCTGGAGTTCCACTATAGGGCAAAATATTTTAGTGCTGCATACCCCCCCCCCCGGATTTTTTTTTTTTGGAAACGGCCTTGCTATTGCCAACAAGATCCATTAGATGCTGCACAAGTATTAAAATTTAAAAGTAAAAATCAAAGTACTTAGCATTTTCTATAAAACAAACTGCTAAGCTAAAATGGGATATCATCAGCACAGAATATTATTTTTTAGAGTGATTGCTGCGAACAGTTTGAAAAGTACGCAAATCGCGGAATATTTATTTCTTGAACTATAAAAAGCTGATTTAAAATACATTTGCGCAACCTCTCACTCGAATTACTTAAATGTCGACAAAACTTAGCCCTTGCGTACGTTGTGGAAATGATGCTTGTCAGATTGTTATTATCCACGATTGTAAAAATTATTACTATTAATTTTTTGCTCTTTTTAAGTTAAATCACATAATCATGCATTTTTTTTCATAAAAATTGCTTAATTTAACTTAGAATCGAAGAATAAGTACGTCAGTGTTTGCCTTAGATAGACAGACAAAATAAAAATAGAAACATATTTAGTAAAAATTATTTTTTATAATTAACGTTCAGGATACAGTTACGTTTTCAATATTATGAAGTACGCTAAATATAGTATGTATCGTTTGATAACACCGCATATCACAATTAAGTTAGATTCACAGTATTATTCTATATCATAATTGCATAACAAAATAAGTGAACAATATCATTATAGTGTTACAAACTTCATTTATCAGGAATTGATCATGAAAGTTGATTCATTATAGTAATACGAAACTAGTATATTAAAAATTAGTAATCAGAACTGATTATTTATGACATAAAAAAGTATCAAATGTTAGTGCTCACTATTGCTTCGCTACAGTGTTACAAGTAGAGTTAATGGTTAGTCAGAAAATTACTTTCTAAGAAGATAAATATACAGTTAACACTGATTTATAGGAATAAGGAAGTAATTCATTTAGCCATCAACAGTTTGTCGTCACACTTATACACCTTTGCTTCCGTAGGCCCAGTTAACGTAACCTTGACATTAAAAAGCCCAGTCTGCTTACCGTTTGGGTCTGTTACGTCATCATAATCGAAGGGCGTAACTCAAGGTCGTCCATAGGTAACGGCGAATAAAAGTACCCCCATACCCACGTGACCCACTTTTTGTTGCTACCGCGCCCCCAATTTTTAGCATCCATAAAAAAAAAGCATACGGTGTGCGTCTGGTTTGTCTTTTTTTTTTATATGGAAGAAAAAAAGAAAAGTTTTTATACTGTATTTTCTTTGGTCCACCCTTGTTCTATTTTTTTTTTTTTTTCAAACTTTTGCCTACTTTCCCTTTTCAACACTAAATCAACAGGAGTTTTAGCTGGATGCCTCAGTTGTATGATGTACATGAGCAGCTGCATATTTTTAGAGGGAAATATAGGTTAGTAGAATACAAGAATGCGGAATAAAAAATATATGTCTGTCGCAGATAGGAAAGTTGTGTATGAGAAAGTAGTGCGAAAATATAGGTTTGGGAATATTTGAGTTGGTGGAATACTTGGTGGAAGCAGACCAAATCATTCCATAAAAATAGTACACTGATAAAATAAAACAGTAATTGGACACAATAGTTGTAAGTTGGTGTTAGAAACGTAGAAATGTGTGTACGTGTTAGGCTTCTGTAACATTAAACGTTTTAGGGGATTGCAGTCACGAATGCAGGGGATTGCCCACGAAAGTCTTTTATCACCTCATCAGTTGCAGAACTGCAAGAGTTACAGTCGTAAAAGTGGAGTCTAGGTGTAGTAAAGTAGCTGTGCGTTACGTAATCAAACCACTTAAGGTGCCACCTGGTAGCTAAATTTGGAGTTAGCGTTCTCATCACAAAAACTGTTCGTGATACGGTGAAAAAGGCAATTGCAAAGTTGTTCAGGATCATTAATTTACAACACTGAAACCAGACTAAATATTTAAAGTACCATTCTGAAAGGCAAAATCGGTCAAAAATAAAGGTCTTTCCCGTTGTGTCTTTTTAAATGATGAGAGATAATGTGTTGAACACGGGTACGGTAGTGAGTTTAAGTGTGCTTAGGAGGAGGGCGATCGCCCCATACCCCCACCTTCCTTGCATGGATCAGCCATTACACTTCAGTAGCAAAGCAATACCGAATCCATTTCTATCGACGATCATCATCAATGAGCCCGCCGTTCGACATACAGAGATGTTGTAAACGAATAATGAAGTTTGTCATCACAGCCCGTAATGTCTCAACGGAAACGAATTCACATGCCCAAAAAATCGGTGATTAGAGCTAGTCCAGTGTGTCGGAATGGTTCTGGTAGACAGTATCTTTCAATGTGCCGTACAGAAAGTAATCGCAAGGAGTCAGATCGTGAGAATATGGAGGCCTACGATTACAGCGCCATCTGTTAGCGGTTTTGCGTAACAACTACTTCGAAACTTCTGTATCAAATTTTTACAGCTTTCGTTATCAGTATACAGTTTGTCTCGTCCCTCTATTGTCCTTTCTTTTAGAGATATGTAATTTTGAAATCAGGATGTCCTTTACAGGACACCCTGTATAAATCCACATATATACCATGTCATGGAAAATGATTATTTTTGCACTGATTATAAAAGATTTAACATGACTTTGATCTGAGAACCATGCTTTCGATTAATAATAAAACTCAAACAACATGCTTTTTATTCTGTGCATTGAGTTATGCATGCAAATTTTGTCACTTCTATCATAAATATCTGCATTTATACTTTTGAAATTTTATTAATATTGTCATTATTCATAAATAAGAAAATATATTTTTATACATATTTTACTCATGTGATAGCCCCGCTTTCTTGCTGTTTCTTTGCGGTATGATGGTAAGTTTTAGTCATCAGTTCATTTAATTTTGATGTTATATACAGGGTATCCCAAAAATGTGGTAACGAGCTTTAATTCTTTATCTGTGAGAGATGAGTGGGCAGTTTAAATGGAAAAATGTTGAAAATAAGTTCGGAAATAAGACTCCGTTAAGAAAAAATTCCTCTCGTTCATTTTCAAAAAGTTACACTTTTTAAATTTGTATATGACCCCGTACAAAAAAAATTACCAATTATTAAAATATGCCCCATACACTCATGAAGGGGCATACAAAGTTTGAGAGCTATATCTTAGAAAGTGCCAGAGATATGAAGATGAATAATGCTGACTTAAACCATTTTCAATGGCTCTCGAAAGAAAAAAAAAAACGCGTCGAATGGTCGCATTTCAGGAGTCGTACAGAAATTACGAAAGAAAATATTTTTTTCACTCTAGCAATAAACGATTATATTCAATATCATGTATAATCCCCGATCATCTTTCTTTAAAGATATCTCTGTCACGTTGTATGATAAAAGGCTCAAATTCGGCTATATCACCCGATTTGTGTATGGGGCACATTTTATTAATTACAAATTTTTCGGTTCGGGGGTCATATAAAAATTTAAAAAATGTAATTTTTGAAAATGAACGAGAGGATTTTTATTTTTATTGGAGTATTATATCCAACCTTATTATGAACATTTTCTTAACTGACACTGCCCATTTATCTCTAACAGAGAAATAATTAAAGCCCTTTATCACCCTTTTGGTACACCCTGTATATGTTGTATACTGGCACCAGTATTTTGAATAAAGATTTTACTTGTTTTTGAGTTTTAGGCGGGGCTTTTATTCGTGCAAGTGCTGTCTCTATTTACTTTTTGCTATAATTAGGATCCGTACAGCCTTTATGATTCTTACTTAGATACACAATTTTAGGAATTTATTCATTGATTCAGTCTAAATTTAGCCAGTATCGATTGAAATTTAATACTTTAATTTTTCTGCCCAACTAATAACAATTAAGTTTCCCTTCGCACAAATCACTTTCAAATAAAAATCGAGTCTTTAGCTTATCAAACATATTTCACTTGAACACTACTACTAACTGATCTTAATTCATTATCTCTTCAGACACACAATATATTTTCGTGACGATTTATAAAAGTGCACTCTGCGAGAGCGAGGAATAATTGCAACTCGTGCATTATAGCGTTGTTTCATCCTTGCAAATAATTACTTCAAGTTGCAGTTTGCTTCAAAGAATTTGCGCGTTGTTTATCATTATTTCATCAATACTTTGCGTTGCGCGCGTACCGTATAAGACGCGAATGAATCTTCGTGTGATTAGAGAGCACTCGAATGTGAATCTTATGGTGAGTGGTCCCTCCCGAAAAGGCTGAAATTCATTTTGGTTGTTTTGAAAAGTGATGGATTACTGAATTATAATCGCAATCTCGCTAGTTGTTCAGGTTTTGTAACAGAGATGGAAGTTCGGAAATTTGTTTTCTAGTACAATTTTGTTTCATTGTCGAAAATTCAACTGAAAATGTTAGTCTATCCCATTTTGAAAAGACATAACTTTTAAGCAGCAGCTCATTTTCACAAAACGAAAAAATACTACTGTTAATAATAATAATAACAACACCCCAAACAGCACACACAGGTTCTCTGAACGTTAATAGCCGTTCAAAGAACCCGTGTGGTCTGTTTGGGACTTTTCAAAGATTTTCAGGTGTTTTTCAAGAGTTTTCACAGTTTTGAGAGTTGAAAATCACCTACTAAGCACAGCAATAATCTCTGAACGTCTGTTAACGTTCACGTAACGTTGGTGCACACTGTGGGTTACCCAGACGCATTAAATCGCATAGATTCTCTGAACGTCTATTAACGTTCAGAGAACGTTTTCTGAACGACTATATACGTTCAGAGAACCTGTGTGTGCTGTCTGGGTAGTTTTAGTTTTAATAATTAGTTTCTAAGTTATATAAAGTTAATAAAATAGTTGTAAAGCGATTTTTTTGGCTTAATAATATTTCGTAATCTATGAAAAGAAAAGTCGTTGTGTTTATTTAATAGTCTAAATAAAAGTCAAAATCTAAATAACACTCACAAATACATCCATTCGCAATGGAACTTTCAGGCCTAGTAGTTCAAAAGACTTTCAAGAGGCGTTCAAAGGATGTCTTTTGAAAGTCTTTTGAACTTCTTTTGAGCAAGTTGTTCCACTAGGGAATTTATGAATAAATTGTCTTGACTTATTCATGCTTTTGGAGACGTTTGCTTTATTAATGTTATGAATTACATTAAAAATACAGATTTTAAAACTTTTTTAATAAACTTGCATAGCTATATCTAATGTATAAATGATTCATATGGTAATAATCCTTTAAAATAAAACAATTATCAAAGATATCCAGATTCATTAGATATTGAGATTCATTATAAAAGATAATTTAAAAAGAGACTTAAATAACATATCTTACTAAACTTTCTTAAAATACTACTGTATTAGAATATTTTTTAATTAGCTTTTAATACAGCTAAAAATAAGTCTATAGTAATATTTTTTTAATGTATTAAAGACATTATCATTTGATTAATAACTAAATTCTGAAGCATTAAAAGAAAAAGTGCTTCGTTCCATTAAATCCCTTTGTTCATTAATAATTACTTTTTTACTGAATAATTAAATTATAACTCCAAATTATAAGTTTTTCTTATAATACGTATGTGTGTGTATATTTATACACACACACATACGTATAAATATATGTGTGTGTGTGTGTGTTTTCCATAAGACTTTTGCTTTCAGTTCTTGTCCATTTAAAATATTTCCTAAAAACATTTTTCCTATCTTCTATTAAATTTTATATTGAGAAAATAGTTTTATAACTTTCAGCAAAATAATTACTGTCAGTTTACTGTTCATTATTTATAGCATTTGGCGTAGAAAAGCAATTAAACTAAATTTGTTCATTATAACAATACTTAATTAATTTGTTCATTATAACAATACTTTTATAAAACTTAATTTGTTACTTAATCAAAATTTCACTAAAAATTCTTTTCAGTATTAAATATGTAGTTCTGAACTAATTATAACTACCTTATTCTCCTCGTTTTAGAAAGTAAACATAACTATGAATAAATACTTTTAGAATCAATTCATGAAATATATATTTTTTAAAGAGAGTTGGGTTATATCCGGAAGAGCTAACTATACGTTCAATGAGTTCTATACTCATTGAACGAATAGTACAGGAAGAGTGTTTCCTGTAGTATTGAAGAATAATACAGGAAACACTCTTTTAAAAATAATTCAGGGTAATTTAGTGTAAACACGAGATTTTCAATAACAAGGGATAAAACATTATTTGGAAATGTTTGATCTGTATAAAATAGGCAGATAATTGTTTCTCAAAAGTGAATTTACATTCAGTACATTTTAATATTTAAACTACATTTAAAAGTATCATTAACTGTATTAATAACATTGCTTGGTTTTACGGTTCTTTTATTTGAAAACACGAGTGGATATTAGAACTTATTGATGAAATTTCAGGTTTTAATGTTCAAAAACGCATTATAGTGTGTATTAGAGGTCTGTGGTGGAATTTAAGTTCTTAACGTTCAAAAACCCCTTATAGTAAAGCGCTTAAAAAAAAGGGATTTTAAGAATTCATCCGCACACCCCCAATTCATATTAAAAAGTTATACATATAATTATTAAATCCTTATTTTAAAAGTTAAAGCCATTGTCTTTTAGGAAAATTATCACTTATAAGTATTTGAAATTATTTTTCACTTTGAGAATTTAAAATTAGTTGATATATATTTTTTGTGAGGTTAAGAGTAGTCATTTCATTTACAATATGAATGTGAGACACATACCTCTAATCCCTATAATTCGAGCACACATTTTACAAGGGTAGGCATGAAATTTTATTTTCCTTTATTTCTCATTATTTTTTTTATTTTTTTTTTTTTGCAGGATATAAAAAAAGAGAAAATCGTGTTTTTCATCTCCCCGCAGACTAAAACAATAACGAAAAAAAGGGGAGGGGGGAGACTGAAATCAAGCCAGTTTCCTCCTGCTAATTAAAAGTTATATGACCAATTTACAAAAACTTAATGAACTTCAAAATAACACCCTTTTTCATCCTGGAAATAATTATCATCATCATTTTTTACTCGGGAAAAAAAAAATGCTAGAAAGGAGGGGGGAGAAAAAAAATCACGCGTGGTCAAAAGGAGGGAATTAAAAAGGTCAGTCTAACCTTTTTTTCCCTTCACATATTTGGGAGTATAAAAAAAATTCCCTAGCCAAAAAGCTAATGAACAAACCTTCCCGATATGATATCGAAGAGAAAGAAGAAAAAAAAAGATACTTCGTTTAATGCGCTATTAACTTACAAAAACCAGTTCGCCTAATATTGTGATGAGGGAAAAAAATTGGAAATGATTCTATGAGGGGCTTAGCAAGGTAAAAGAAAAAATAAATAAAAGTAAAATGTAAAAAATAAAATAGGGGGATAAAGGGGAAAAAACTGATACCACCTTCGTCAAGGAATCGATAGATGGCGCTTGGGTTATCTCCCTATTACAGGCATTCAGTGTATTAGCATTATCAATTGATGAGAGTCCAGAAGTTGCCTTGCGCTGAAAACCTTCTATGAGGTTCGGGGACTCGAGAAAAGTTTAAAAGTTTAATTAAGGAAAATTTGTTTTTAGCTTCAGATTCTTTATAGAATTTGAGATGCATTAAATAAATACATAAACGAAGTTTATATTTAGATTGAGAAAAAAAATGTAAGCACATATTTATTTTTTTAAAAAAGGGAAAGAAAGAAAAAGCTATTTACAACAAATGTACTATAAATTTCGAAAATAAAGAGTTTTCATGAATAAATGGGAGTAAATTCTGTAAAATGAAATTAGATAAGTATTTCTAGCATCATCTATTCATACCTTGTTTAACTAAAAGCCAGAACTTATTTATTTGTTTTTTCCTTCTTTTATCTCTCTCTCCTTCCTTTATTCAACCCTTAAAGGAAAGACAATCCTTTGATGAATATCGCTAATTAGATAGCGTGTTAAACTAGTAGCTTGTTGTGTACATTCAATGTACCTCGAATTCTTATTCTTAGCCCTTAAATGCCTTGAGTTTCAAATTTGATACCGGACATTCGCTGCTGAATTAGAGCACAAGCTAAATTTTTTATGTCAATTTCACATACAAAATATAGTTTTTAATAATAAATAATTCATGTCGTGAATAAAAAAATTCAATTTTTTTTTTAACTGCTTGCTTTCCAAAAACATTAACGAGTTATTCACAAAACTGATGTAGGAAATTTATCTTACACTTGTGGATCGGCAGCGAACTTGTTTAAAATTCGTGTTTTTAAGGGTTAAAACAGTAATGTAATGCAATTTAATAAAAAATGATAAGATTTCTGTTATTGCACGGATTATCATATAAATTATCAATAACAATCAATAATAATAAAAATAATTCATTACTACACTAAATGTTAAATTCAGTTCTGTTAATCTTTAAATTTTACGATTAAGCAATTATTTTTTTGTTTACCTTTTAATTGTGATTACATTGTACTTTTCTTTAATTGTTGACGTTTGTTTATTGTAATAAAAGGATTTATTTTGAAGGAATCTTACTCCTTTTAAATACTTTCATAAATTCAAACTTCATTAAAGAATCGAAATAATTGTCCATTCATGTTTAACACAAATTACACATTGTTGTTGTTTGCAATGTTTTTTAATGTTTAAAACTACCCATACGTGAAATCAAGCATAGCAGATTCTGATTGTCTTCCTTCTGCTTTGCAATTTGATCGCATTTAATTCTACCAAAGGTTCGAGCCCATACATCATCTCTTTATGTCACATAAGTTTCGCGCGAATGCATTCTTCTAATATTAGTAGACAAAGGGACAAGTAGGCATTCAAGCGATAATTATTCTTTTTCCCCTTAATAAGGTTTCATTATTCGTGCAGTCAATAGGTGCGCAGCTAATCTTCCATAGTTAAAGGGTTTTGATTACTGCATATCTGTAACATTGGGATTAAAAGGCCGAGAAGTAATCATGCCTAGAAAATGTTTACTTTCAGCAGACTATGGGAGTTAGCTCGTTGAAGACAATAAACAACTGTGTCGTACTTTGTTGTTTCAGAGTGCATACATAAATTTATAAATTCTAGGTAATCCGAGATAATATTTTAGGACTTAATTATGCTTTTTCACCATAATGTAAACAATACTCAAATTAAGATTATTGAAGCATTCTTACTGTCATGACAATGCAATTTCAGATCCCATCGTTGTATTTAATAGGAAAATTATTCTTTAATTGTTGTTATTGTTGAAATTATTATTTTATTGCATTTATTTCTAAAAACAGGTTTTGAATATTTGATGCTTATTTCAAACGGAACTGATCCTTAATTTAAGAACAATAGGAACCAAAAGAAGTATAAATATGTTTTTTTCGCAATAGATGCTAATGTATAAAGAAAATTATATGCCATTTGGGCAAGCCGCAAGTAAGAAAATAAGTAAATTATGCTGGAAGCGTGAAAAAAGTCAGTAAATTTACTGATATATGCTTTCTTATATACGCTACCAAATAATAAAAATCATTAATCAGACTTAAAGTAAATATTTGCTATCGCACTGGAAAATTGCCTACGACATAATTATAAAAAATTGGCATGTTTGAGAATTGCTTATAAAGCATCATAGCTTTCTTAAGCTGTAGGGTTTTTATTTCTAAGAATGTATATTAAGTCTATAGAAGAGACAACCAAATAATTGCTTCAATTTCTTAAAGTATATTGTTTGAATTTAGTTTAAATATTATGAATTATGAAGCTTTTTAAATGAATGCTTTTAGTGTTGATAAACTGAACTCGTCAAACCTCTCTCCTTTTTGTAAATTACCTAGCTTTATTAGATTTTAAAATATTCAAATTGAGTAATATTTATTCTGTTATATTATAATAGTAGTCACACATCAACATGCAAGCGGTTATTTTATATTTTGATATTATTATAATTTAAATGTTTTGTTTTTCTGCTATTTCGTATTCATGAATTACCTACGTAAATCATCACTGGAAAATAATATAATATAAAACAGATATCAATATCTATTCTCTAAATAAATAATGATAACCATTTTACATGGCATTATTTATATCTTATTTATTCATTATAAATATACCAGCATATGAAATTAACAGAAAATGAAAATGTGCCATGAAATAAGGAAACAACCATGCACTCATCTTCAGATTGTAGATTTTTTTCGAATAAGCGGATATTTTATTGTTTCTTTGTAGATTATGTGCTTTGGTAATTCAAGTTAATTGATTTATTACAATTAATTTGGATAAATATTACTTGGAAAAAAGGGGTTTTTTTGAGTTATGATAAATATCTTGATCTAATATTATTTACAGAGACTTATACATTTGTCAAATTCAGAATTATAATATAGATATTTCATCTAAGCAAGAGATCAAACTTTTTAAATGTTCAAAATATTTTTTTTTTTAATTCGAGACCAATATTCCACTTGAGATATATTGGCTTGTAAGAAATTGATTTAGTTATTAATATCTGAATTGCAAAGGTATCGGAATAAAAATTTTCTTTTGTGATTCAACACGTGTTATTTCATATTCCTGTATGAGATTTTCTGAGACTGGAGCAGTGTTGTTACAAACGTATTTTTTAACTCCATACCTTACATCACACAACGAGCTGTTACAATTTTAATGCGTGGACTCAAAAAATGACCATATAGCCAAACACTTTTTGAAAACTTATCCGATATTCAAGAGCTAACTCTTAGTAGTCCAAGCAACTCGTCTTAAACCTAAAACAACCTGACGCATACAAACCACAGACAAACTTTCTACCTTTTTAAGGTCATTTACCACTTTTAAATAATGTAGTAATGTTGGCACTTATTTCTTCGTCTGTCTCATTGCTTCTATTGTCTTATGAAAATTACCTTTTTCAAATCTTTAGATTATTTTATGAATTCGGTGATATTTCGTGCTTTGTCTTTAGAAACTTTTTAATGAAATTGCATTTTATCTTTTTGTCACTTACAAATAAGGTGCCTCCACTTCATTGAAGTTAGAAGTATTGAAGTCGTTGTTAAATCCCATTTGATCTAGTGGTTAGGATACAGACTCTCGCCCAAACGGCCCGGGTTCGATTCCTGGCCGAGAAAGAGGGTTTCTAATGGTGTAATGGACAAGGTTTAAGGTAATTGTAATAAACTTTCATTAAAATAACGTCATCCCTAGTTACAAATATATCTTGAGTTTTATTTGTAACTAAAAAGCTAAAAATTAAGTAAAAGTACAATTTTTAAAAATAAAAGGCATAAAATAAAAATTAATTCTTGCAAAGATGTGCTATAAATGAATGACAGTTTCAGAACTAAGAAAACTTTTTAAATGTAAAAAATATATATTTTTTTTTAATTCGAGACCAATACTCCACTTGAGATATATTTGCTTGTAAGGAATTAATTTAGTCATTAATATCTGTATTGCAAAGGTGTCGAATACTTTTTAAAATATTTCGAGCATTAAAAAATTTTCATCTCTTGCAAAAGTGAAATATCTACATTTTTCTCAAAAGTTTTTTATTTTGAAACTCTACCTCATTCATTTATAGCATATCATGGCAAGAATAAATTTGTATTTCATGCCATTTAGGGCTCTACAATAAAAAGCTTCTACTTTTAAAAATTGTATTTTTACTTAATTTTTATTTTTCAATATTTCGTGTTTGTTAACCCTTTAACGCGCAGTGTTCCCGCTCTGGGAACACCCAACTCTGGCGTTTTGACTGTTGCCAGTCACGAAGAACTGATTTGATTCGGGTGACATAGCTCCACGAGAATCCTTTACTTTTTAGCACGCCATTTCCCGTCAAAAAATGGTCACGATTATTTTTAACAGCACTGACATCTGCTGAAAAATGGAAGAATGCGCGAACAGCTGGATAGATTGCGCAATGCTGAAAAAAGGGCAGTCGTTGCCATCGCTCGTCTTAACTACCAGCAAGATGGCGGACGATCGAAACGTTCATCACGTGCCAGAGATCTAAGAGACCCTTTTTCTACGACAGCCAGGGGCGTAGCCAAGGGGGGGGTTAGGGGGGGGTCATAACCCCTCCCCATTGGGAATTTTTTGCCATACATAACGTATATTCTTCACGCCCTTATCACACACATGTATGCATATATGTGAGTTGCAGTAGTCGTAGCACCCCCCCCCTGAAAAATTTCTGGCTACGCCACTGACGGCAGCTGGCTGTGCCGCACAGCCAGCTGTCGTCAAAAAGGGTCTCATAGATCTGTGGCACGCGATGAACGTGTCTAATATCCGCCATCTTGCTGGTAGTTAAATCGAGCGATGGCAACGGCTGCCCTTTTTCCAGCATTGGGAAAGCGTTGCGCCTCAAAGGGTTAATACTTAAGCAATTACTAAAGAAAAATGTCTCTACGTATTGTCAACTTTGAACCAATACAATTTCTTTTTTTTTCAATTCTACTTCCGAAATAATTCCTCTCTCCTATAAATCGGCATGCATCCGAACAGAAAATAATCACTTAGCTTATGCACTCTAAAAAGTATTTGCTTTGATCAGCAAATGATTCATTTCTAGAAAGGGCGGTAATTTGTTTCCCGCCCCTTCATAGAGTTAAAAACGAAGACCAAGGGAGCTAAGGCAGCCAGTAGGAGAGGGAAAGAAAAAAAAGTAAATTCCAGTGTTTCATGTTGCATTTTCTATCTATTTCGCATCGGACAGTCATACTTTTTTGCCAACCTAAAAAGTATTTTTTTCTTTTTATGGGCTTGTGTTTTAAGATAAAAAAAAAAGGCCTGGGCTCCCCTTTTTCGAAATGATGGATTATATAGCGCGAATTACAAACTGGGGCGTGATTTTTTTAATTGTTATCGAATTTTTTTTTCTGTCTCTCTCTCTCTCTCTTTGGATCTTTTTCCCTTTTTTATCCCTTATCCGTTTCGGGAGAAATTTTCCAGGGAACGAAAAAACGGGATTAATGATAAAGGATATCCATCACTACAGACAGGGTTTATGGACCAAAAAGATCGCAAGAGAAGGTTTTTCTTGATCGCTATTTTCTTTTTTTAATTTTCTGTTTAATTTTTTTTTCCTTTTGCTCTCTCTCTCTCTCACACTATCGTGCCGCGTATACCAAAGTTTTTTTTTCCTAAGCATATCAATCAATGATTCATTTAGAAATGAGCCCCGAATACTTCGAGAGCTTCCACAGAAATGCTGGCTGTTAGTAAAAATTTTTCGAGACTTTACTTTTTTTTGTTTTTTTTTGTTGTTTTGTTTTGATCAAGAGAAAAAGATTTTTCTTTGAGTGTACGTCTTTCTTGTCAACCAGTCTCTCACGAACGTAATTTATGAAGGATAAATCAACCGCTGGGCGTATTAAAAAATATAGGAAATGTTAACCCCTTGCAAGAAGGAAAAAAAATTAGCAAATGCCGATCAAATCTTTTGAGATGCTAATAAAGCAGCTTAAGTTGAAACAGGTGAAATATTATTCTGTGTAAATGTTTGTATTCTGCGTATGATTGTTAAAATTATTATATTGCACATAAGTATTGGTCTATAAAAATTAAAGTACAGTAGACCCCCTATAACACGGGTTCATATAAGACGGATTCGTAGAACACGACGAAAAAATTGCGATCGTTTTCGTATAACACGTTAAAAGAGACTCATATAGCACGGTAAAATGAGACAGATGTTTTTATTTTATGACGCTTCAGCTTCTATAGTTATTATATAACTTTTGTATGGCAACACTCAACATCATTGTGTTTCTAAGGAGTTCAAATAAGTTTTGCAGCGATCATACCGCGCAATTCGAACCGCAGATGGAGCATAGCTCAGTCCTTGTAAAACACGGATTCATACAGCACGGAACGTATCAACCGTGTTAAAAGGGGTCTACGGTATACATTCTGGCAAAAAAGTTCCGGGAATAGGTCATTTAAAAAGCCCGCCTAAAGAGATTGTCAAAATTCTTTTTCTCGCCAAGTTGGCGCAAAAAGCTGTTGTTGGCCAAGTTGGCACAACTGTCCTCTATACTGCCACGGAGTTTGAGCGTTATCTGTCATTTAGTTTGTTTACAGTGTTCGGTTTTGTCAGTTTATTTTAAGTGTGTTTTGCGATTTTTGCATACATAAAACGCATATTGTAACTGGTGATGAGACATGGGTCTGCGAGTTTTGCATGCAAACCATTCGACAAGCTTCGGAATGGCATTCGGAATGAATAATGTTGACTGTTTTCTTTTTCACCACGACAACGCACCATCTCACAAGGCTATCATTGTGAATGAATTTCTGACCAAAAACTTAACAAATACCATCGAACAACCACCGTATTCACCCGATATCGCTCCAGCCGACGTTTTTCTCTTTCTACAACTTATGTTACCACTTCGAGGCACCCGTTTTCAGTCGGTCGATAGAAGACATAAAAGAGAATTCGCTGCGAGAACTGGAGTCGATTCCGAAAAATGCGTTTAAAAAAAGTTTTGATGATTGGATTATTCGTTGGCATAAGTGTATTACTTCGAAAAGGGCCTACTTTTAAGGCGATAAAATAAATTTGGATGAATAATAAACATTTTGTGTTTTATTGACCAATTCCCGGAATTTCTTTGGCAGAATGCATGTATCATTTCAATTGCATTTTGAAAACTGTATGTTAGGTTAAAATTATGCACTACACATTCAATACTTTTCCACGCGGCTGTCGATCTAATGGTCAGGAGTTTAGGGCGGTTTTCTCCAGAGGTAACGCGAT
Organism: Cheiracanthium punctorium; assembly: GCA_038373885.1. Taxonomy (NCBI): domain Eukaryota; kingdom Metazoa; phylum Arthropoda; class Arachnida; order Araneae; family Cheiracanthiidae; genus Cheiracanthium; species Cheiracanthium punctorium. Next base: position 941,822 of record JAWZYV010011853.1, read on the forward strand.
CTCGTATAACGCGTTAGAACCCCTTAAAAATCCTCTGCCAAAACAATTTTTCCTTTGGCAGATAACTGTAATGAGCTTTGCTTTAACGGAGCAACAACTTTCAGTTGCTGCCTTAATTTCAGTAAGGTTTTAGTATGTTTAGAAAATGCGTTGTGTGTGTGGGGGCGGGGTTACATTCTAATTCAATGATGTGGCAAATACAAGTAGTCAAATGTACTGTAATATAAGCTTTTACTATTAGTGGATTTCAAATAACCCTAAATATTTTACAACAATTAAAAATAAAACCTTTTAATTACACAAATATTAAAGATTTAAATATTGAAAGTGGTCGATGACGACTGGTGAATACACTATCCATCTTAATGTTTATGATATTAGATCTTTAAAATACACGCTTATTCCCCCCCCCCCTTTACAAACCAAACAGACAACTTGACCCTTCTCTCTCTCTTTGATTAAATAATCAAAGTCTAAATACCGATTTCATAGTCATTACAATGCAAAATTTAATCAAAATTTGACTAAATGCACCCTAAATTTTCTGATTAAATTTGATGAAACTTTTTACTTGTTCCTACTTCCAACGTGAAAATTTTTGTCTGCCAGTTCCTACGCAATTTTTTTATTTTTTCCTATCATCGACGCGCAGAATTTTTCATACAGCCGAATTTTCCAAACATCCTCAATAGTTTTCTAACAACAACAACAATAACAATATTAATAATAACTACTATTATTATTTTTGTTATTTCTATCATTGTTGCTACTTATCATGGACGGATAAAAGTACAATTTTTATTTTGTCAATTTTCTTACAGCCATGAGGTGTCTGAATATACTTTCAATAGCTTTTTCACAATTTTGAAAGAATTTTTCAAATAATCAAATTTAAACATAACAAAAGTTAGGAAATAATTTCCTAAATTTTATAGCATTTTGAAACAGATTATACTGAAATCTACGTGCCACTTTTACTGAGCTTTCCTCAAATAAAAAATAACTTCAAAGAAGTCTAGAAGCAAAGTACCCTATAAAATTAACAGTTTATAGTGAATTATTTTATCGTTTTTACATCTTTGTTAACTATTCGCAAAAATATTCCAAATGAAATCGTAAAACTATAACAGAACGATAGCATTTTTAAACGAATCCGGTTGCCACAGAAAACAAATATCAGAGATGAAATTCAATTATATCTTCTACATAAATCTGTAAATTTTTAATATAAACCTTAAAAACTTTATAATTCGTTGCTTTTTTATTTTAAAAGTTTAATATCAACATTACAAGAGTAGAATCTCTTTTATTGATTCGCTCAATACTATGACTATTCCATTTCAAATTTAATTTATTTCCTTCTTGAAAAAAATGTTTTATAAATAAATTAATTTTTATACTTCCAATACACATCTAAATCCCGTAAGTTACTTGAACTTGTTCCTGATTTATTTATGAAGTATCAAATACATCAATAATAAATATCTGCATCTACGTATTTGCTTACAAATGCACAAGCATTTCTTTAATTAATAACAATAATATCCTTAAAGGATTCTACTGTTTTGTTATTATTTTTGGAGGTTCAATAACATCCTAAAAGTACAGTGAATTAGTAAATGTTCTTTAAAAAAATTCATATCATAAAGCATCCATGTTTGATAAGTTCAAGTCATCTTTTTCTTAACCTTTTTTTAAACTCATATGTTTGGATACTTTGTTCAACAAATGCTTCATCTAGTATATTGCATTAACTGTTTGCCTACAAAAAATTCCTTTGATCTGATAATACGGTAAAGGAAGTTCTGATTAAAATGAAAAGAATTTAGAAATAAATTAAGAGAATTGATATCATTTGAGGAGACAGCTTCTAAAATAAAATCGCCTGACTTTTCCAGTTTCCGTTGAAAGTATAGTCAGTAACTTTTTTTTACCGCTCCCCTTTTGCACGGTAAATTTGATCAGAGTAAATGTGGCTCTTTGTATAAAGTTAAATATTTAAATTGGAGTTGTCGCATTAATTAGTAACATCAAAATAAAGGTACCCCGCTTCCTAGTTCGTAAAATGACACTTTTTAATGAAGGATTCTTTCTCGGATATGATACTTAAAATGCTTTTGAAGTTTGCTGGTTTGCTTTTTAAATGGATGAAACTTAAGGCGTGTTCCAGGTAGCAATCACGTGTTGGTTTTTGAGTTTTTGCTTGGACAGAGTCTGCAACAGAAAAACCTCCAATTGTGAAACTTCGCAGAAACAGTTGAAAGCAAGGTTTTTATTTCTTAAGATTCATTCCGTTGAAATGCCGTTGCTTTGAAACTGATTATTGCTTTTCCAAAAATAAAAGAACTTTTCAGTGGAACTTTGTATAAATGTTAAAGTTAGGGAAATAGTTTTTAAGTCTTCCTGATGAAAGAATATTTCTTTAAAAGGTATATTTTGATTGAAGGTAACTGAAACGAGCATATTTGATTCAATATTTTTTAGTGTTTTATTTTTTATTAGTTTATGAACCTTTTGAAAATTAGTACATTTCAGCCCAAAAATCCCATTGCTGAGTTCTGTTTACCAGTCAAATATTTCTTGGTAATTCTGAACGTGTTACTGAACCCTGTAGTATGTATCGTATGTAAATACATAAGCAGTCCTCAAAAACTCATGTTAATTATCTCTGATCGTAATAATCTATATGTTAAATATCTTGGTTGACTCAGTTGGCCCAGCCGGAGATTGTATACTAATATTGGAGACTGGCCAGTAACAGCTGTAAAGTGTCTGACTGTCCTCCTTGACCTGAATTCGTTACTGAACCCTACCCTATAGCAATTTTGCTCGGGCCATCATCGGCCGGCTGCGTGGCCGGTGGTAACCCCGAGCAAAATTTCTAGTAGCGTTTAAATGAAACTAATAATAGTCGATGTCTTGATTTAAATAATTTTGGATGAATGCTTATGCTAGGAAAAATATCTTTTCCAAATTTTATTTTTACTTCCTCATGCACTCCAATGTATTCGCTCGTTTAGTTGAATGCAACACACCAATTTTCATTTCGTTACAGAATAACTGCCTCATACACCCTGTACACCTTAAACGTGTTTCACAGTTTTCAATAATATCCAGCATTTTCAACATTTTCACTGAGTCTTGATGATTTTGTGTTAACATCAGACAAATTTTTGCATTTTAATTTTATATTATATTGTATCATATAAACATTTTTGTCATATTAAATATTCCATAATAATGTCATTTTTTACAGCCTTGTGTTTTGGAGTCCCACACTGTTGACGTGTAGTTCCTTAATATTAATTGCCATGATAAAATTATATAGACTATTTTCATCGAAATTTATTTTCCTTTCTCATAATTCACAGGCTGAATCTTATAATTATTTAATCAAATATACCTTATGAATTCATTGTCGATATGAGTAACTGATTAATGTTTTATAGAAACCGCAAAGGTTTTTTAAGTACTTAGTAAATTACCGAATTTTTATTGTATTTTAACTGTACTATGACACATGGAGCGTAAGGAACTTCGTAAAATAATTTTCTGAGTCATTATTGTGACTGCAGTTTTAAATAACTTTTGTAAAAACACCTAAAGTTATTTTTACTCTGTGGTAGTTTTAAGAATCTTAAGAAACTCTTTTTCGTTAGGACGCCAAGATCGTGCTAACTCTGGTCAAATAAAAAAGAGTTTTGTCAAACACTCATTTTTACTAATTTTCAACTCTTTTTTCTAGTATCTCTTTGCTCCATTTTCTTTTGATTGTTGTTTTCTCTTACATCATTAGTATATAACGAGCTTATAGTTGTATTTTTACTGCAACATTTTATACATTAGGAAATTGAATTGGTCACTTAAAAAAATCACTTAAATTGCGACGTCACAATTTTTAGGAATTAATAAAAACTGCAACGCACACATAAATGCATTTTCAACGACTTGACTATGTTTAATGTAGCGATTATTTTTCAAAGTATGTAATAATTTATTAAAATTGATATAATAATATTTTTAAAGTTATATTTGAATGTGTTTGAAAAAAAGCCATATCATTTGGGTTTTGTAATGACCAATTCAATTAGTTACTATAAATATTATGCAGTGCGTCAAAACCAGGCGATTAAAAAATATCCCTTGGCGACTACCTTTTTTCTTCTATTAGGATATCTGAAATTTAAAATTTTAAATTTTTCTGGCTCCTAAGATTTTACAACTTTTGTCAAATCCTGGTCAAAACTATCAGTATTGATAGTTTTATTAAAAGCAATATTATTTAGTTGGTTTAATTATTTATATGAAATTCTCACTAAAAATTGAAATATATCTTCTACAACAATTTTGATAAATAAATCAAAGTACGTTGCCCATTTTTACTCAAACATTCGTTTGTGAACTTTAATTAAAATGCCTATTAAACTGTACTCATATAATCTCATATTTCTAATTCATTATTATTACTAGAGGAGAAGAAATAGATTTACATCCTAATGAAAACTGTAATGCACATACAAATTATGACGGTATCAAAAGTGAGCAAATATGAATGTTTATTCAAATACGAAAACTATCGATATCCACCATTTTTTTTTTCTTTACCATTCGAATAATTGCTCACACAATTTCACTATGAGAGCAATACAATAAGATCCTTATATCTCTGCGAAATGCATTCTTATCTCTTTTTTCCCCTTCGCATTCCGACTTACGAGAAACCAATGTAACTCCATTCCAAAACTGCTGATAACTAAAAAGAGAAAAATTTACATAAGCGGTGTGTCTACCCCCCCCTTCTCCGCCGCCACTCCTTTTCGAGGCAATTCTTACCTTCTTTCATTATTTACTCCCTTCTTCACCGCAGCTTTTGGCTTCATTTGAACGCAAATGAAGTTTAACAAGCGAAAGAAATGCTTTTGTCAATAAAAGCATAAGAGCATAGCGGGCGCTTGGCTCTGAAACACGTGTGTGTTCTTTACAAATTACTTTCTTTTTTTTTTTAAGTTTTGTATCTTTATCCCAGGAAAAGAGACTCTAATTCCATGGCACTTGCGGTTTTTGCTCAACAGTTCCGTACCTTCTCGCTGTTGCTCTCTAAAATAAAGTTTTCACCTCTGGGGTGTTTATTATGCACGAAAGAAGTCACTTTTAATATGGGGTGTTTGTTCGAGGGTAGGCAAATACTATGCATAATTAAAATTTAAAATGTCCCTTTTTAATGCATCTTTGTTTGGCGTTAGTTTAAGGCATTATATAAACACAATCATAAAGATGTAACCTGACGTTCCTTTAAAGTGTGTCTTTTTACCTCCGCTATTAACTCCCTCTATATAACGCACTGTAAATATTTTGAGGCTAATGTTCTAAATTAAAGCAGCGTCATTATGTTTAGAAGTTTTATATTTATAATAATGAAATTTTTACTTCAACATTAATATAATTCTTATGTTTATCTTTTCTCAAATAAAAACATTTGAAAGAACATTTTAAGATGTTTTTCACTGACGTATTTTATACTTTTATAAGAAGACATTGTTTTAAAAGCAATATACTCAGAATCCAGACAACATGCTCTAAAAAAAAGTATTATAGCCTTATTTGTTCATATACAAGCAAGCAGTTTTAACGTAAGAAGTTAAAAGTACGAGAAAATGCTTTTACTATCATTATGATTTCATGTTCCTTAAAGACAAACATTACTCAACCTGACATCTGTTAGTACTGATAAACGTTATTTCATTTAAGCTGCTGAAAACTTTTGCAACTTGTTTAAAGTAATTTTTTATGAATCAATAGACGAGCTTAAAAATAAACAAACATGCAAAAGAGAAACTGAAAAAAGCATTAAATGTCTCTAGGAAGATACAAAGTGATTTTAATGTCATTTAACACAAGTTCCTTGTCTATTTCTTGAAAAGATAACAAAGGAGCTAGTTGCTTGAGAAACACATTTAAATATTTAACTGTTATATAATGATTAAATTTTACATTAAATTTTTAATTCTCTAAAACAAAAATTCAAACTTTTTTTTAACTTTTAAACTTTTTAAAGTTTAATTTTTTTATACACTCATTTCTCTTTGTATCTAATATTTACATGCCTAATGTAAACACAGATAAAGGCCTTAATTTAGTTTCTCTCGCCCAACTAAGTGAAACTCTTTCTTTACTCAGACATTTATAGTGTAAAATCATTTATTTTTCCTTCATTGATCCATCGCTGATCCTAACATTATACTGCCAATGCACGAGAAAAATTCAATTATAAATATAATTGTGATTTCTATTTCCTTAATTTTTAAAATGCACGATATCATACCACACATAAAGTATGAAACAGTATTTACTCTGGCAAGAAAAGTAAGAAAAACCGTAACTACTAATCAGACGTCGGTGTGTGGTATACACAGGAGACCACAAGTAATGCTGATCCATATAAACCCCACATGGCCAACAACAAGCCGCGGGCTGGCCCCCCTTGACTTTTGATACGGCACTTAGAACATTTTAAAATCGTTAAATAAATAGTAAATATTCTCTGTTGTGAAAATAAAAACCATCAGTATTATTCAATTCCGCGCATTCATCAGTATGATATTATTCTTATGCATGAAATTTTGACATTATAATTTATAAATAGAAAAAATAAACGGTATCATAATCATTTTTTCACAACTGCCTATTATCTACGGCCCGCGGCTTCATTAAAATTTGAAAATATAGCTCGACACTTTCAAAAGATTTCCCATACTTGATCTAAACTATTTCAGTTTATCCCTAAATTATCGTATAGAATTACTCTTAGCAGTAAACATGGGGGAGAGGGAGGAGTTATCCCCAAAAATTTTAAATTATAGAGTTTACATACCTGTCTACACCAATGTTACTTATAACGATAAACATTCACAAAAAACCATGAATTTTATAAGTTTGCCTGATTGCTCGTAAAAATAAAATAAAACAAAATAAAATAAAACTCTTTGAAATTTTATACAATAATTTGTTATAATATTAATTTACTTGTGACTATAATTTTTACTTTGTTAAACTGGCAACATGTTTTTCAATCTGAATTTTATGAATCAAAGTTTTTAAAAATGTAATAGTCAGAGTAGTTCAAAAACTATCATGCTATAGATAAAATAGGTCCCAAAACAAATTTAAAAGTGTTATAAATTAATTTGCTCTGAATTCCATAGAACATGCAAATATATATATATATATATATATATATATATATATATATATATATTTACACTATGTTAAAAAAGGTGGGAAGACACTTTTATTTTAGAATTTATATATATATATATATAATTTCACTTGGAAATATTTTCAATAAAAATTCGGCCACATTAAATTTGTTCTTTAATGTTGGGTTTCTAAGGTACCATTTTGTTCCATAACCTCAAACCCAATACTTTCTAGTTAGAGGCCGACCACTTTGTTCATAAAGACCAGATATAGACGCACCCACGGAAGGGGCAATGGGGGTTAAATCCCCCCCCCCCACCTAAAGGTGGAGGGTTAGAAGTGAAAAGCTTTTAAAAATGGAAAATCGTCACTTAAAATGTTTTACTTTTAAATCTGTCTTCAAATTGTTTTTAAAATATTTTAAAAAAACACATCGGTTTCTTAGAATAAATACTTATAGTTAGAATATGAAACACATTTGTAAACTCGGTTAAAACATCACTGAAACGACCATATAATTATTTATGACTCTGTAACGTGTCACGTTGATAGTTTTCCTATGTTTAATGGTCAAGTCAATGCTTTGAAGTTATAAAAGAGTTGTAAGTATAATCGAAATCTTATAACCGAGTTCAGCAATATTTTTACCTCCCCCTCCCCCTCCCTAAACTAAAATCCTGGATGCGCCACTGAAGTCAGACAAACCCTTTGTGTAACTCTTTAGTATTGATGATTCCTAAAACAGTAAATCGAATCTAGGCAAGGACAACACGCTCATAAAACATGAAATTTGTTAATAATGGTGTAAATGTTTATAATTTTATCATGCAAAAGAAGAATAAATAAATGTCATTTTTAAAGGGGACATGCAATTTTTGCTTCGATTTTTAATCCTATTTCTTGCGCTGTAGATAATCTGATTCATGCGCAAAGTGTGATCTACTCTACAGAAAAAAAAACAGTGTTACTGAAAAATTAATGTTTTTATGGCCCTCCTAAATTAAGTATATTTAAAAACCGCTGAACTGCATAAAAATTCTACGCTTCCGCGTACTGGAAATTAAAAGTTTTGAAGGAATATTTTTAAAATTTGAGGTTGATAAAATAATGCAAAAATGCATTTCTTACATGTATGAAAAGAAGTGGAAAATAATCTCTTCTAGAATTCGGAGACCTAAAGTAAAATGTTAAAAGGCAAATATTAATGCGCATGTATTTTCAATGTTTAGAAATTTTATTTTGTTTAGTGTGAACTTCATAGTTCTTCGTAAAACAAAAATTTAAACTAGATAAGTATAATAAAAGAATTTTATAAAAAGTAAAGAACATATATATCTGCGTGGAAATATGTTCACGGAAATACCGAAAATCTTTTAGTAGTGCCATCTGTTATCAAATCGCTGAGATAAAACTGTGGTATTTCTTTATTGGCTGAATTCGACGCATGCTCAGATATCTTGACCAATGTTGAATGACTTCCTTGACCACAGCAAAACAATACAATAGTTTTATTATTTTGCCATTTAGGTGATTTTATAGAAATATCTTGATGCTATGAATTTTTACAAAAAAAGAAAAGAAAAGAACATTTAAATTCACGTATATGAAACTATCTCTTCTCAGAAATCATTTTACCTTTATGACATTAAAAAAGTTTACATCTAATAACATATATTTAATATCAGTTAATTATAAAAAAAGGTATTACATAAAATGCTACATTTTTTTTTTCATATTTTATTATGCGTACAGTTTCGTTTCAGTCTTTATATTAATACTTAAAAGTATTCATTATATTTATTTATTTTACATTAGAAAGTTTGCGTATTCCAAATATACGATAATTGTTCATAAAAAAACAATGCAAACGCATTCACAACTGTGAGTCCAGAGTTTTGAAGAGTATAAAAAGATTATTTATTTAGGACTGTTTTGTATGATTTTTATTCAATAAAGAATGTAATATATTAACAAACCTATTAGCATGTATTGGTGTATATCTTGTAATGGCTGTAGTTGACTACAAATATATTCCTCATAAAATACTTTTTATCGGTGTAATGAATAAAACTATCAGCTGGCAGTGTTTCGACTCAGTAACAAAATTGTTAAAGAGTTTTCTGACCCAGCTAGCTGTGCGGCCGCGCAGTAAGCTCTGTCAGAAAACTTCTTTAGCCCTGTGGCGAATGGCAGGCTACTTGATCGAGTTGCCATGTTGTTGGTAGTTAAATGGATCGATGGTAATGGCTCCTCTTTTTCAGCGTTAGGACCATTTAACCATTTTTTTATTTTATTTTTTCAGGATCGCAGTGAAAACGCCGAAATAAGATGGTTTCACGGCGCAACCGCCGCGCGTCAAAGGGTTAAGAATGAAATTTAATTGAATGTTTTTGCCGTGTGCACAAGTTTGTGGACATTAGGGTTCGTATTCGTCTTTAGGCATCCGATAAATGAAAAACAAATGCATAAAAACCCAAAAGTGATAAGTAGAGATATCGTTTCTCACATACAAAACAAAACAAACAACAGCAACAACAATAATAATAAAACTTACAGAAAATTGTAAAGTGCTTATTCAATATATAGTAGCCATTATTAAGCTAAAAGATTTTTTAAACGTTTCTCAATGCATTATATAATTGAAAATCAGTTTTAATTTCTTAACAGTTAGTAAACAGTATTAAAAAGCTTATCCTGCTTATTTTTTAATTTTGAGACAAAAATTACTCATTATTTTTACTTTCCGAACATGTACCATGTAAGGAAAGTATTGTAATCATGAAAAAATTCGAATTCGAAATTTTGGTGTATTTACACGTTTTGAGGTCTTCTGAATTCATTTATGCTATTTTTACGAGATGTATGTATGTATGTGTGTATGTTTGTGTGTGTGTATGTGTGTGTGTTTGTGTGTATGTTCAGGAGCTATGTGAGTGAACACGATAGCTCCTGAACGGGGCATGCGATTGAGCTCAAATTGGGTATATATGTTATAAACCACCGTCTTAAGACCGGTATTGATTTTGGTGTGTATAGGACTTATAGTTTTTCTACAGAGCTACGACAAAGATTTCTTTTACATTATGGCCTATGGGGGAAAATTCTGGAAAGTGCGCTAGCGTTTAAACGGTACATTCGATTGAGCTCAAATTGGGTATACATGTTATAAACAACCATCGTAAGACCTGTATTGATTTTGATGTGTATAGGACTTACAGTTTTTCTACAAGGCTAAAAAAGATTTCTTTTACATTATGGCCTATGGGGAGAAATTCTTGAAAGTGCGCTAGCGTTTAAACGGTACATTCGATTGAGCTCAAATTGGGTATATACAGTAGAACTCCAATTATCCGAACTCCGACTATCCGAATCGCTGATTATCCGAATCGCTTTCAGAACTTCATAGGGAAAAAATTTAGACGGAAATGTACTGCGATTCGTAAAAATAATGATTCTATGTACGCGCGCTATTGCCCTTCCCTCCGCGAAGCTAGTAGTGTAGGCACAGCGCGAGCAATGACTTTCATTTACAGTACGGTACGTACATACTGTACTAATTTAGTGCAGTATGTACGTCCGCTTAACGCAGCATTATGTAAATGGGTTTAACATGTAAACGTGCTGCGTTTCCATTAACTAAAAGCTCTTTTTCATAAAAAATAGTTTTTTTTCTCCCATTTCAACGTACATACACACAGTAATTAATTAAAATACATACTAGACCCTTTTCCGGAAAAAATCCAATTATCCGAATTTTTGATTATCCGAATGGGGTCCGGTCCCAATTGATTCGGATAATTGGAGCTCTACTGTATGTTATAAATCACCGTCTCAAGACCTGTGTTGATTTTGGTGTGTATAGTACTTATAGTTTTTCTACAGGACTACGAAAAATATTTCTTTTACATTATGGCCTATGGGGGAAAATTTTGGAAAGTGCGCTAGCGTTTAAACGGTACATTCGATTGAGCTCAAATTGGGTATACATGTTATTAACCACCATCGTAAGACCGGTATTGATTTTGATGTGTATAGGACTTATAGTTTTTCTACAGGGCTACGACAAAGATTTCTTTTACATTATGGCCTATGGGGTGAAATTCTTGAAGGTGCGCTAGCGTTTAAACGGTACATTCGATTGAGCTTCAATTTGGTATATATATTTGAATTATTCATCGATTAAAAGTTATTTAAATGCTTGGTAATGATCTTAATCGTAAGTGTTCGGAAAGTCGAGTGGAGTCACGCCAGATTTTTTTACATATTTCGTAAGAGGAAAAAAAAAACACTGTATGAAAGCAACTTAAAAGACACAATAAATGGCCTTCACAGTAGAATTTGTTTTTAGTTATAAACTTTGTTTTTAATTATTAAGTTTTTGTACCTTTAAAAGTCTTTTTGCATATAAAATTTTCATTCAGGGATTTTTTAGGCTCTGCGTAAAAAGGGATTAAAGTAGATGTCTATTATTAGAACGAAATGCTTCCTTTAGAAAATGTTAAAGAAAAAGAAATACCAGTGTTCTAGAAACATATCAGTAATTTTTATGAATCAACAAGCATGAGCTCTTTGTATATACAAGGAGGAAAAAATTCTATGCCCTTTTCCTTTTAATTTAACTGTGAAATTTTTATTTTATTTTTATTTTTTCCAAAATTTACGCTATAGATTTATAGAAAGTACAGCTTGCAATGCAAATGTAAATGAACTTTAAAAAAATACTTTTACCGAGTTCATTATATGCATTCAAAGCATGTACATTTCACAGAATATACAGTTTTTTTTTTTCCTTAGTGACAATCTTTTATCAATACTAGTTAATGTATACCTACTGAAAATTCCCAAAATCGGGTAGAGTACATATACGATGACTAGAAAAGAATTGTTTATTTTAACCAATAGTAATACCAATAGTAATACTCTATGTACAGTTATTTCATAAAAATACTGCTATACTGGATGAAAAATCTGCTATTTTGTTACCATGAGTTAAAATTTGTATGTAATTATCCGTAACCCTCTTCGATTTATTATGTTGCTACTTACGTAGCAAAATAATGTTAAAATTTTGAATTACGCGCATTAAATTTTATAAAACATTAGTTTGGTAGTAGTCCTTTTTAGTATTTCCAAGAAAAAAATATTTTTGTAAACTTACTTACTGAACTTACTACTTAACTGAACTACTTACCGAATATCAATTACTGATATTTGGTATATATAGCTAAACGAATTTCTTTGGCAAATCTGAACAAGTAAAAACCAATTGCTGTTAGCTGCTAAGATTTATCCAAAATTAATGATCAAATAACACTGGGGAAATCTTTTTTCCCATGTTGCATGATATTCTTTAACAGATCTTAGATCCTTTCGTATCGCTGATTTCAAATCTGCAATCGGTCTTTACAAGCTGCAGTTTTTATGCAATTTAATAATTTAGCAATACAACCCGTAGCAAAAGTTTCAAATATTCATTTGAATGACTACTAAATTTTGCCACTTCATTGATACGTAGGGCGTACCTTCAAGAAAGCGGCGATAATTTTTTTTCCGTTTACGATGCGAGAAGTTGAGGACCTGAAGAATTTTTTTTTCTCCCCTTAAATGTTATTTTTAAATGAACAAACAAGCGCGTTTTGTAGACGTTGGTTCAATGGCTTCCCCAAGTAGAAGTAGATTTTTAAATAGCTCTGATTGATTTTTTTATATGTATGACAGTGGAACACTTGTTTCTCGTAGGCACAATATTTCATCTGTTTAGTCACATTGACCGATTTCCCGAGAATCTTTGGGTTGTAAGTGGTAATCATGGAGAGCGCTTTCATCAAGTTATGAAAACGATAGAAGAACCCTACCAAAGGCGCTGGGACAAACATATATGCTGCCGCACTATTGCTGGAGCATCAAATGAGATTGCCCTCGTCAAGTCCACAAGCGCAAGAGTCACAAGTGCAAATTCTTGCCTGACTACAGTGCCATTGACTCAAGTCATTGTGAGTTTTTGCTTATTCCATGACTGAATCCTATTTGTAATATCGATTTATGCAGTTATACATTGAGGTTTTGCCTGTGCCATAAGTACACGCCATTTCATATGTATAAATATAAACATGTATGTTCTTTATACCCTTGTTCATGCAAAAATTGAGCTAACTAAAAATGCTATTTTGAAAATAAATTGTAGCTTTCGGAACAAAACTAATTTCAGATTTGAAATCAGCACGCCTGAATTACGTAAAATCAGGTACTAATGCAGCAAAAAATTTGTTCCCAAGTGTAATGAACATTTACAAGATTAGACATCTCTAATAGCTCTTCTAGAAACTGCATGACATAATTGATTTTGCATAACGCAAACTTCTCAGAAAGCAATTATAAACAGCAAAAATTATTAGCATTTGATGACACAAAGCTATGGTAACATTCTTATAATTTACATCACTTATCATAAATAATCCATAGTTAAATTTCCCATATTCGAGGGTTGAAATATTGTTTCGTAAAAAATGCAACATCACATCCATTTGAATGTTTCATGTTAATGCTATGAGTGTTAGTTCACAACATCGAGCGTCTTTGAATTCAGTAATGATTCGAATTTTTAGAATTTGAAGCTTTTAGGCATTGTTAAAAGAATACGATACAGTTTGTAAACCGGCGTATAGTTACTTCATTAGTATAGAATAGGGTTAATAGCCTCTTTTAATAAAATTTGCAACCTATATATTGACAAAACAGAGCCCTACTATTAAAAGTTAAACTAATCTGTTTTATACACCTATTATGAATCTTGTAAACTGATAATCAATAACGAACGAATAAATAAAAATTATAAATATCGAATTATTAATATTATTTTAAACTCATTATTGAACCATTAATTTTTTTAATCCAAAAAAAATTGATTTTCATGATGATATGAAAGTCACTGACAGACTAAATTTATATTTTCAAAACTGAAAATCCATGAGATTTCTCATTCAAAACCATCAACTTTGTAAGAGAGATAGATCAAGATTCGTCCTTTTATATGGTTTAATTAAAAGTAGAGAAAATTAAAATATAACACAGTTATTTCTTTTTTTTATATTTTAGGAAGAATTTTTCTCTTCCGTGCAAAAAACAAGTATCACTCTAGCCTTTGATATAAACTTTAGACAAGAATAGTGGTTTTCGGAATGTTTTTCGATCGTATTCGCAGCTTTAAAAAAATCATGAGGTTTGAATACTTTTCATTTTCAAAATTTTATGCTTGACATTTTTTTTTAATAAAAAATCTTACATTATAGCTATTATTACTAAATGCTTTTCTTGGATCTAGCTGGTCACTTTTCTTTCTTCGATTAAGTCTCACGGTTCTTGGTTAATAAATTATGCATGAAATAAATTACGGATTATCTTCGCAGATATTACTACATGAAAACTTGTCATGCTTTACTAATCCATCAGGAACATCTTGTGAAGTATTATTGTCTTGTTAACTATTTATTATTTTTATCCATCTGTTTATGTACTTATCAAATCGTCTTTAAATGGTTTTCTTCATTCGCAGCTATGTCAAATTATAAACATTGGTATTTTTTAAATAAAAATAATGAAAAAATAATTGTTTTATGTTATTTTATAAAAATATTATACAGCGTGTTCCAAAAAGGAGGTAAGGGGCTTTAATTCTTTATCTATTAGAGATAAGTGGGCAGTGTGCATTGAAAAAAATATTCAAAGTAAAGTAGGGGACACGACTATGTTCAGAAAGAATTCCTCTTGTAAATTTTTATACTACTTAAAAAGTGCAACTTTTGAAAAATTAACGAGAGTTTTCTTAATGTAGTTTTTTTTTCTACCCACTTATCTCTAACAGATGAAAAATTAAAGCATATTATCACCTTTTTGGACACCCTGTATACATTTCAAGTTAAATTAACACTGCATTATTTACTACATTTATTTTTTTTATTTATTTTTCTCAAGAGAAAACTGCTTTGCTTCATTTGTGACAAAATATTTTGAAAGATGTCAATTCATACTTTATTGTTATATTCAACTTTTACATTCAACAATATCGTTCTTCATTCAACGATAACAGAGGTGGGAATCTCAGAATATATTTTAATATGAAAACATTTTCATTTTTAAACATTAAAAGGAGTTATTTGAACTTAAAGATAGGATTCAGAAGTGGGAGTTTCTATACCAATTTCATAAAAAAAGGGGGGAAGGGGTGGGGAAGAGCTATAACGTATCTTTTCGTAAAAAAATACGTTATAGCTCTATCTAATCATGCTTTTCGTAAGTATCTTTTACAGCGAAATATATAAATGAAAGTGATGTAAACATAAATATAACAGTTTACCTTAAAATGTAACTACCTATTCAAACGAATACTTATGAGTTAGTAATACTACAGCACTAATTTTAGTTTTGCTCTGATGCTTTTATTACGTATTATCCTAATTTAAAACTACATTTTTGAGATTGTTTCGTATTCAGAAACTTTTGAACTTCATAACTTAAACGTAAATTTATATAAGTATGACAGTAATCTATTAATAAACTGTGAGTTTATGTCTATTACAGCATGCATATATACGTTTTAGTACGTATGCATATTTTTGAATTTAGTTAAAATCTCGATCATAGCAACATTTTGCTAACAACATAAAAAAAAAAAAAAAAACCATCATGCTCTTGTTCAGTCTTACATAGACTTTGGAAATAACTGAAACTTGCTTTTGAAAATCGAAACTTACAACTGAAAAATATTGAAACTTGATAAAAAGAATTTTTTTTTAAATAGTCTTGGTTACATATCACTCATTTTTTTTTCAGTAGCTCCGTGAAATAGAGTGATATTGAGGGCTCAAATGCATTCATAAAATGCTGATGCTTGTCAGTTTTTAAATAATAATAGCAGTTATCAGCAGGGCTTCGAACCGGAACTGAACCGGAAAAAACCGTTAATTTGGTTGGAACGAAAACCGGAACTGAAAAAAAAAATCGGTTTATTTGGCTTCGTTATATCTTCAGCCATTTTTCTGTTGTAACCAACTTATCAATACTGTATACTGTAACCAATATACAAATTCACCAATTCACCAAAGAAAGAATATCATCTTTTAAATTTTGTTAGAAATACATTTTCTGGTTATGATATAATTATATTTTTGTACAAATAAGAATAAGCATAAAATAAAATTCATTCGGAACTGAAGCAAAAACCGTTACTCTTTTGGCGGACGCATACCGTAGCTGCTGAGCCGATATATTTATTTTTAAGTTGAACCGGAACGAAAAAAAATTACAGTTCGAAGCCCTGATTATCAGTCTGGTTCAAGCTCCTATCCGTCACGAAGTTTACAAACTGTTTAGAGTCAGCGTTACCCAACCGGTGGGGCTCGAGAAAGACATGCTAAGAGCAAATGATAACGCATGTTTTAAAAAAAATCATGTTGTTCGTTTTTGTTCTTATTCTAAATCATATTTATTTTCGCTTAAAATGTTTATCCAAACTTCATCGATGACATTATTTTGTGAAAAAGGCTACTCTCGATCCTGATTGTTGAAAATAAAAAAAAAATTGTATGTATGCTGAGGAACGTGAAGAAGGCGCCGTTATTAGTGATCCCTTGTTTTGGGGGAAGGGGAGGGGGCTGGGAAAAGGTGCATAATGTTAAAAGGTTAGCATAGGCGCACCCACGGAGGGGGCAATGGGGGTTAAAGCCCCCCCCCCCCTAAGCTGAAGATTTATATCTGAAAAGCTTCGAAAATTGTTACTAATTAATTAAAATATTTTATGTTTTAAAAATGGTCTTAAAATATTTTTAAAAAGGACGTTGATTTTTAAATATTTGCAGTTAGTGTGACACATGTGGAACAGTATCTTTTTACGATAGTGTTTACAATACAGTAATTATTTTTTGTCAATGAAAATATGACAATTGTTTATGACTTTATAAGAAGGTACGCTGATAGTGAGCTTCTGTTCTACGGGCAATTGGTATAGAATATTTTGACGTTATAAGCAAGTTATAGCACCCCCCACCACTATAACCGAATTCAAAATATTGTTTTACAATAAAGTATTTGTAGCTCTACCCCCTCCTCCCCCCCCCCGCAAACCATAATCCTGGGTGCGGCACTAAAGGTTGGGAATCACTGGTTTAGAGCAGGGGTGGGCAAATGGTGGCGCCCTAGATAATTTCAAATAGCGCGTAGCATCTTTGTGCCTACTTATTGTTATGAAAAAGATTGGCGATCTTTTTAAATAATTTCGTACACAGAAATGTTTTATTTGTTATAATTTAGAATGCTACGTCAAAAGGAAGCGTTTGAACGTTCCAAAAATGCACTATCTTAAAAAAAATTGAACAATTCCTGATCTCCTACAAATTATCCGAAAAATTAATTCTAAATTTCTCTTCCTCATTACAAAACTTTCAATCTCATGTTTACGCAATATTACTTTTCGTCCCTTAAGATAAAGCCTGCCAGCAGAGCCCAATTATCACACGGGCAAGGGGGCAATAGCCCGGGGACCTGAAAAATAGGGGCCCCGGGATATCCGGTTAATTGAAATGCAGATTTCTTTTTACCAGTGCTCTCTGTTTTATGTTTTAAAAAATAAAAGAAAATTGAAAATTTTTTGTCAGTCCAGGAAATTTTTCTAGCGTGCCATGTAATAGCCATCCTTGACTTTATGTCCATATGAGCTACAAATAGGTTACACATGTTTTTTTTTTTTTTTTTTTTTAATAATTTTTTACCAGATAATCTTGCTGAAGTATAAATATGAACGTAATTTAAAATTCAATTTTGGAAATCTTAAAAATGTTTCATGTTGCGAAAACGCAAGAGCGGTCAAAAATGGGTTAAAATGCTTGTGATAGCAAAGGCAGCCCTTTTTTGACGCAGCTGGCTGTGCCGCACAGCCAGCTGTCGTCAAAAAAGGGTCTCTAGATCTGTGGCACGCGATTAACGTTTCGATCACCCACCCGCTTGCTGGTAGTTAAGTCGAGCGATGGCAACGGCTACCCTTTTTTCAGCATTATGAAAGGGTTGCGCCTGAAAGGGTTAATGAGTTCAGATTTGTATGTATGGACAATGAGGTGCTTGCTTACATTTATTCATGTATGTGTGTTTATAATGCATATATAATGCATGATATATGTGCAGTGCATGAATACTATTTTCGTATTTTAGCACTATTTCCTTTCGAGACACACTAGAGTATCACATAAAACCATCGCATATAAAATATTATTTTTAGCTTGCAGCCTCGCAGACTCTAGGGCTGGACACAAGGATTGCAACAGTTTCGGATTTCGCCTCAAGCTAGACGTCCCCCCCCCCCCCCAACCAAGTTCTTCCAGGTCATAGGATACCGGCGGATTAGATGGTAGGTGTATCGAGGGATTACACTAAGCCCGAGACATGCATGCTGTTAGAGTTGTGTCGACGACAGGAGTTGAGTTATTCGTAGCTGCGCGTCTTATTTTACTGGCAAATCTGTTTTCTAGAAAGAATAAAAGGAAGCAGCAGAAAATGAGCCTATGGAAGGGATGCGTAAGGTACAGTGACCAGTATTAAGGAGACTATCCATGCGAGGTTATTGTGCCAAGCTTGCAGACAAGAAGATATTTTTTTCCTTTTATAGATATGTAAAAATTCGTGAGTATGTGTAACTTAAAAAATACCCCGTTGTAGTCATACGATACAACCATAAAATTGTTAGATTGATACTTTAATACAATTATTTTAAACGCTTTCAATGTAATATCACTTTTCACACATTACCTTAATCATTTTCCAGAATGATATTCTCAATGTATACAAAAAAAAAAAAAAAAAAATTATAAATTATTGGGATGTTGATTTAACTCTCGCTGTCTTTTCGTGAGAATTCGTGATTTGAAAAAAATATATCAATAATCAATAATCAATAGGAACCATGCCACTGAAAGTACGTATTTTCAATCGCTGGCTAATACTATTTTCCCATCTTTCTGGCAGAATTTGAATTCTACGTCTGAAAAACGGAACGACTTTTGAGGCTATCCAAGTGTCAACACATTCAGTTCAGTCCTGCCCCATCGATCTGAACAAACTGCAAACAGAATGGGCAAAGTCTAATAAATATCTCGGATGGTGTAATGCATCCTGTTTTTACATTACACGTAAGGTATTCACCTGTTTTCCAATATGTGGCCGAGCTTTGTCATGCTGCAAAATCACTTTGGCGTATCGTTGCTCGCGTTGCGGTCATTTTACCATGCATTTATATTACGGCCGGTGGAAAGACACTCCCCAAATTTCAAGGTTGTTCATAGTACTTGCATCTGTTAGTAACATGTGCTGGGAAACATCAAGATTGTATTCAGTGCCAAAGTTTGTGGAAAAACTCATACTTGTGAATTTACGCAACAATCATCTAACATTTCTTAAAATTATTAGAATGTAAACTTTAAGCGTAAACAAGTGCATGGAACATTTAAAGAAAATTATTTTTAAAATAAATTTTCATGTTAATATTATCTTTAATCCATTTGAAGCATTTTAAATGCTAAATATTTTTTTAGATAATAGTGTCTTTTTTTTAATAATTGCACCTGAAAACGGTTGAAAGTGTACAATATAAATCTAAGAAAAATACAAAAGAACTTTGCTCTCAAAATTTTATATATAATGAAAAATGAATTAAATTAAAGCAAATTCTCTGTAAGTCGGATATTTTTGAAAGCGAAAAATCTCTTGAATTCTATATTTGTTAAGTATTGTATTAATCGGTAATAGCTGTTTTCAAAAGATAAACTGTTGTAGAATTAGTCTTGAGTTTTCCTTGTTTTAAGAAGTAACTGGAGTTAAATATCACATTTGCACTTCCTTGATTTCTGATTAACTACTTTATGATGCTTCAATAAAGCTAAGGAACAATTCATTACATTATTTTATTAACGTTTCAGTTAACGCTTTTACTTTTCCAAGATGAAAAAAAAAAAACTCCAATCAATCATATTATACGTTATTAACGAAATTTTCCAATGTTCTTTACTTGTAGTTTCATGGGCACATACACTTTAATTTTTTTCTTGTAATTCATTAATTTTTTACAACCAAAAAAAATTATTAATTTTTAAGATTAATAGGTCGTAAATACATTGCACTTACCTGGAGAAAATTTTGTATATCCATATTTAAATCCACAGTTCAAATATCCCTCAAAGGAAAAGCTACAAAACACACAAACCAAGGCACAATGTGCAGAACCACGTGCTACAAACCATGTCCTCCATAATTACCTGTGCTTGCCATTGCTAAGCCTAACCCACTAAGGAAAACCGTTATAAAATCAGAGCACCATTTTTTTTTCCCTCGTACTTTTTGGGGGTGGTAGTATTTAACGGGAACCGAGCACTGCAAAACGGAACCCCTACCTACCTGGGGAACACCTTTTTTAACATTCCTACTTTTTTTTTTTATACTGAAGCAAGTTCTTCCAAAGAAATGGTGGAGTGCAGGGAAAAAAAAAAGTTTTATAGGTCAGTGAGGGGAAAAGCTCTTGCATAAAAAATACCTACCCCCAACCCCTATACATTCTAACCTACTTTAACTCCTTTAGAAAAAGAGGGGGATTTTTTTTTCCCTTTACTCTGAAGTGCAAAAAGTGTGAACAAAACAAATAATTTTTATTTCCTGAAGACTGATGTTCTCACACAGCCCGGGTTCTTATTTTTTTCTTTCTTTAAATTTTTTATGCTCATCTGATGAATGAACCTTCACAAAGATTTTACTTTCCATTTCTTTTTTCCAAGCGGTTATCGTTCTCGTCGAATTCTTGCTATAGATTTTTTTTTTGCTCCCCCCCCCCCCTAGTCTGATACACTGTGTATTTTAGTTCCTGTTCCGGTTGTCCGGTGCGTAGGATGTCCTGGTTTCTTTTTATTGGAGACTGGAACAGTTTTTTTTTTTTTTTTTAGGACAAACGCAGATTCTCAGGTTCTATTTTCTGAGTAACTGTGGTGCATGTTACTTTCCCCCCAGGTTTATGATATTTGTAGACGGTTTATAAGAAGCACATGTCTTAAGACAGATGCTGCGAAAAATCTTGGTTCTTTGACACCTTATTCTATTAAAAATGAGATTTAAAAAATCTAGTCCAGATGTTCCAAAAAAAAAAAAACCTTATTCTTTGCCACCTTACTGTATTAAAAAACCATAAAAAAAATCTAGTCCTTTCCCTTTTTTAACCTCAGAATCAAATGATACTCGTGTTATATTTTTATTTTAAAAACTCGACAAGACTTCTATAAACTTAACTGAAAGGGCATGCATGGGAGCAATTTGGATTCCTGTTAGCAAAGCGATAAAATGAATTATCTTCAAATTCTGCACTTCGAAGCTGCTAACTGATTTACTGTGAATATCAGTTGATCGCGATTTATAACATTATTTGCTTAATTGATCAACTGACTCGATCTTCAACTGAAATTCTATTAAAAATTTATTTTTTAAGTTTAGTATTCAATATGTCTTTCTTACCAATAACTAAAACAAAACTCAAAATTACTGTAATTGGGTGTGCTACAAATGTATTAAGAATAGCCATTTAGCTTTGTCGTACTTTCACAAATACCATATCACCTGGAAACCATTACAGTTCTAGTAAAGGAAATCCAACGCAAACTTAAATTTTAATCCTAACTTCTACGAGCATTTTTTAATATATGTACACTGTCCTATAAACTCAGCATATCTTATTTGCTCGTAACTCTACGAGGCAAATTCAATTCAAATACAAGGGAAATTGAAGGAAATCCAATGCTCAACAACCTGGCGGGTGGGTGAAAATAAGGTTTTTTCAAGCACGGGAGCTTTCCAATTGCAATTTACGAGATCCTGGTCCTTTCGATTGGTCAGAGAGGATGACAAATCGATACAGTGCCACGGACAGATAATGCTTACTGTACACTTTATAGCACAGACTTGAAGATAATCCTTCTTACGCTTGCAAACTGTTTTAAAATACAAATTTTTATCAGAACCATATCGTCATCATTTCTTTTATCAGTTTTTGATACAACACGTGATCAATTGTGTGTTATTTTACAAAGTTTTAATTATTTCGTCTTTCATGCATGTTTCTCTTTGAGTGATTTTTGTTAGTGGAATATCCAGACAAATTGTTTCAATGGGCATGGGGGAGATGAGATTGGATTACTATTTTTTTTTAAATATGCTGATTTTTCAATGGTTGATGAAAGTGAAATAGCAAAACTGCTGTTCCAATTAATGCAAAATTTAATTAATCGAATTTTTTTAACTAATAAACCGAGAACAATGTAACCGATTTCTTATTTCTTTAGTATATTGTGTAGCGTAAAGTACAGCTCCTTACAAAATTAAGGGCCTCACCATGGCGCAGTGGTTATGTCACTGAAAATGGCAGACGACCAAAGTGCTCCCATCGCACGGCTGTCGATCTAACTGCCTGGAGTTTAGGTAGGTTTTCTCCATGTATAACGTGCATACGCGATAGTACGGCTTAGAAAATCCTCCTATCAAGTCCAGGGAACAGAGAGGCACCTTTCAAGAAATAAAAAAATTGAGTAATTAGAGAATTTGAAAGGCCCCTAAATATTATTCGCCCAGGACAGCTGAAATCCTAAGTACCCTCCCGACTATGTCAATTCGTTCAAAATAAATAAAAGAAAAACAACATCGTTTTAAAAATACGAATATTTATTGATCTACAAGGCCAGTGCAACAATTAAAAATAAAATATTTATAATTTAAATAACATTAGAAGTATAATTATAATTTAAGTAGCATTAGAAATGCGGATAAAAAATGGAAACATTTTGAATACATACATACATATTTTGGAGAACACTAATAAAATATTGCCTACGATAAAATATATCTTGAAACAGACGTAATATTTATTTATTTGACATGCAGTACTAGTACAAGTATCAAACTGATTACAATCAATGTGAATGAATATGTTATTAAAAATGACAAAATGTAATAATTTAATTGCAATATAAATGTATATTTCAGATAATATTTAATGGCAATACAATTGTACATTTGTGTTATACAAATTTATGTATTTAGAGAATTCGAATACAATAAAAATTGAAATTTTATGTGCAGTTTACAGGCCATAAAAGCATGCTTCAGTCCTAAAGATTACCATAGCGATACAAGAGCGAATATTCACCACTGTGTCTCTACAAAAATGGGATTGAACATGTTAATCCTTACAGGGCAGAAGGAATTGAACAGTTTTACTCATACAGGGCGAGTTAGGTCTGATAACTTCCCCCCTCCCTTACTGTTCTCTCTTTCTTTTCTTTTTTTTCCCTTCAATTCATTCAACGCTCTGAATTTGAAGTCGAGACGCCACTAATGAAAACATGGTATCTCATAAAGACAATTCGAAAAGAAAATGTATAAAACTAATTTTTGAGGTGAAATATGTGCGAACACAGAATAGACGAGCTAATAAGCACTAGTTATTTACAAGTAAATGGCATAATAATAAGGAGGGGTCGATATTTTTCTTGCCATTTTCAAAGCTGTGAGCTTCCAGATACCACCTAATCTGTGATAACATATGTGCCATATCTAGATGGTACACCTTTAGGAGTGCAGCATGCTATATATGACTAGTAAGCTGTACATAAAATTTGAATTTTCATTGCATTCGAATTCCTAAATACATAAATTTGTATCGTCAAACTTTAATTTTATTGGATATCGTATAGCAATTTCAAATAAAATAAATTTGAATAAATTGCATGAAAAATGTATGTAAATTTAATAGACGTACAAGGTAAAGTTGCATGATTTTCAAGTGAAACAGCCTTAACCACAAAATAAACAAATACGAAACAAAGTTGTTCGCAAAAATAAATTCTTTGTAAAACTACATGCATTTGGTATGCTATTTTGCTATCGTTATTCTTGATTTATAAAGAGGCTATCGTTCATCTGCGATAGCGATACCTTACTCAAGACTGTTTCGATTGCAATGCGACGGAAATTGAGAGAAATACAATACTCGAGGATAACTTAAAGGGTGGAGAAAGGGGACTTTTTTTTTTTTTCAAACATGGGAGGAATCCTGCTTCAATTTACTGCCCGCGGTCTGTTCTGTTGGCCAGCGAGTGCGGCGAATCGATACCGTGCTGGAAGACAAATACTGGTTATTGGTCAACAGTTCGTAAAGAGAAATCGATTTTCTTGACCACGCTGGGGGAAAGCCAGTGGAGCGTAATCTCTGAGTCGGGGTGAAGAGGGAAAAAAAAAACATCCCCACGGGGTACGAAAATATAGACATTTTATTTTACTTTGAAATACAGATGAAGTATTAAAGCTTTTTGAAAGAATTTTGTGTAAGATGGTACTTTACGTTTAGAACGAAAATGTTTTCTGGGGGAATAGATTTTTAAAAATTCGTACGTACTTTCAGTTCCTACATAAAATAGAGGTACTATTGATTTATATCGACAAAAATGGAATTATGTTTGTCAGTATATTCCTTGATTATTCAAAAACAAATCACTGAAGATATCTCAGGAATTTATTAACTCTTTACACAAAAGGTTAAATTACTTTACCATTTGCACTTTTACTTATGCAATTTCAAATTACTTTAACATTAATTTTATGTAAGATGGACCTGAATGGAAAGTTTTTTATTTTTTGAGGAATAGAGCTTTTAAAATTCGTAAATACTTTTAGTGTCAGTGTATAGTAAACATAAAATAGAGATATACTATTGATTTGTATCGATAAGAATGAACTTATGTTTGCCAGTATGTTCCTTGATTATTCGAAAACAAATCTCATAGGATATCTCAGGGGTTTATAATTAAATTTATTCACTCTTTACACGAAAGTTAAATAACTTTTAAAATAAACTTTTTTAGTTTTATAATGCAAAAATACTTTTACCATTTGCATTTTTACTTCTACGTTAATTTTATGTAAGACGGTAGAACTTAGAACAAAAATTTTGGGGGGGAAATTTAGCTTTTAAAAGTCGTAAGTACTTTTAGTTTCTGTGTATAATAAGCATAAAATAGAAGTATACTATTGATTGGTACCGGCTAGAATGGAGTTATGTTTGTCCTTTGATTTGATTTTTTTGTCCTTTGTTTTTCCTTTTGTTTGTCCTTTGTTCTTTGATTATTCGAAAACAAATTACTGAAGATATCTCAGGGATTTATCATCGAATTTTTTAACTCTTTACACAAAAAGTTAAATTAATTTGCAATTCACATTTTTACTTTTATAATTTAAAATTACTTTTACATTAATTTCATTACTTTTACAAAAAAGAACCCCTTTTTTAATACCCACTTGAAAATAACAATAACAAATATACAGGGACATTATTACATAAGTAACACTTTGTTCAGCCATACTGTATGTAATTAGCCTTGTGTTTTAATTATTTTTTTTTCTGACTCGAAAAATTTTCACTATTATGTTAGAGAGATGCAATCATTAATAAAAAAACAAGTAAGAAGTTTAATGCCAATTTTATGTACATTTACACTAGTTTTAGACATTAAATGTAGTTGTACTGAGTTAACCAGATTTTCAATAATCAAAGTTTTCACCCACTTTAAGCAAAGCTTGACACCTTGTGATCTAATAAGTTAACAAATTTTGAAGATAATAAGTATACAAAATACACTGTAACGGTAATTTGCCAAAAAAAATTATTCAAATCTTAAAAAATCGTTTTGTTTAGGAAAGATAAACCATAAATAAACCATAAATTTCATTACTATGCAACTGTATATCTAAGTTTGGTAACAAGTTGGAGGAGACTTTCTCCAAAAATTATGCGCTTAGCTTTAACCCTTCGATTGATGGTCAGGCATATGGACCATACCAATTTGTACTGAATTTAGTATTAAAAAAATTAAAAAAACAGACAAAATTCTAAGATGATTAAGTACAGGTTAATTTGTAACCGTTCTTTGTCTCAGTAGATGTTGCGACCTGTTATTTCATTGATGTCAGAAGCTCAGAATTCATTTCTGTGATTTCAGGGTCCTGTCGAATAGGGATGGACGCGAGACGAGACACACATTTTTAACATTACGATATAGGGATTTTTGCGAGACGAGACAAGCTTTTAGGCTATTTTGCGAGACGCGAGACGCTTATTTTTCGTCTCGCGTCCATCCCTACTGTCGAAGGGCTGTTATTCATGTATCCCACTTTAGGGACTTAAAATTTTTACTCTAAATTAGGGATGGACGCGAGACGACTTTTTGCGAGACGAGACAGAGATTTACAGCTTTTTTGCGAGACGAGACAGACATTTTTAACATTATGATATAGGGATTTTTGCGAGACGAGACAAGCTTTTCGGCTGTTTTGCGTCTCGCGTCCATCCCTACTCTAAATAGCTGAAAGTATTTTTTTTTTGTCGTTTATATGTTAAAATTGATCAGAGCATTACTTTAAAAGGAGATGGCTCAATTTTTCTGTATTATTTATTGATGCATCACAATACATTCACGATTGGGCTTTAGTCTAGAGTGCAGTATGATAAACATATGAATTAGTTTAATATTTGGAATAAATTTATAACTATACAACCTCCTAATACTTTTTTTTCATTCTAATGTTTATATCACAGTACCCACGTAATATTTACATGCGTTGATGTTAATTAAAAGTCTAAAAATTATTACATTATGTATATTGTTTGTTTGTATTAAGAATTCTTTTTCACCACATTTATGAGCGTTTAGTGCATAATTAATTGTTTTCATGAGTAAAGAATTGAAAGAAGCACTATTTTACAGGTTCTCATTTTAATTCTATTTCTATCATTATTGTCTACTAATAAATAAAATGGATGAAACAACATAAAGCTTCAGAAATGTTAAATCCTGTGTAGCATAATTTAAAAATTATTGCTCTTGGTTTATATATTTATATCCATTTAGTAAGTGATTAATAGTTCCTTGCATGAATAAATAATTAGCTGATAAGTAGTGGAGAATCGAGAGGGTTGGGACAGTGGGAAGAATTGCACACCATCAATTACACCAACAGGAAACATTTTTTTACTTCTGATTTTTCCACCAGGTTTAGTAACCCTAGCATTACAGTTACTACTATAAATCATTTTAGTTATACATTTTTGTGAGTTCATGTGACAAAAAAGCTGTTTTCCAACACCAAAAGTAAATGACTTCTTATACTTTCGATGGAAATTTATAATCTCTTTTAATGTAACTAACAACATTCTTAATGTTTTGTAGGCAAAAGAACACAACTTTTATCAATTAGCAGTTTAGTGAGGCCTAGCAGCATATTTTTAGGAATAATTTATTTTATTGATATGTTGTGCAAAGGGACGGATAGGACACTTTGACTTGGGTGGAACGGGTGAAAAAAAAAAAAATGTTATCTTCCCACAAGTGACTGACTGCTCCATCATTGATAAAGAAGATATTATTGCAAAAGTGCACCTACCACCGACGGCGGTACTAGTCGTGCCCAGACATATTTTTCATTTGATTCGGACAATATGTTAGATAAATACCTGTTATAATATGCAGTAAATCTTGGGAACAACAATTATACACTGTCATTTTTTTCCTAATATTTAAGAAAATTCTGCATAAATTTAAACTTTTAAAAACATGTTCCATCTGGCCCTCACGTAAGGGAGGTATGGAACATTTTTCTGACTATTTGCCTACATAACTAAGACGTTGCCAATGAACATCCAATTTGTATATTTGAAATATTTTAAAATGTTTCACTATGTTATTTTTGAAATTTTCAAAGTTGTACATATAGAAAGTAATTTTTAAGAAATATTTTTGTTAAAAATTTCTCACCCTTTCCGACTCACTCCTACTTTTTTTAAAAATTTTAACGTGGTCGCCATTATCGAATAAAAAATAAGAACAATGAAATAACAACATTTCAAAGCTGTTAAGTCAGGCGAAGCATTTACGCCAACCACTGGACGAGTGAATAAAACACTAAACATTGGTAGATGGCTAAAGTATGCACATCTAGGTTTCCGGCATCTCGCGCGGCTGTCGATCTAACGGTCCGGAGTTATAGGCGGTTTTCTCCAGTTGTAACTTGAATAATTGTTAGAACCACTTAAAACTAAGTCAAGCCCCTCCCCCTCCCTATAGGCACATGCCTCTCGTATAATCTTGCCTAAACACGAAATATACACACACAATAACCATATACTTCAAAGGATGTCTATTTTACACTTAACTTCTAAGCCTCCATACTTAATAACTTGAATACATTATTACTTGTTAAATTAAAGAATTATAATTTGACAAAATAATATGAAAATCTTAAAAAGTCGTTTTGTTTATGAAAGACAAACCCTAAATTTCGTTACTATGCAACTGAAAGTTTGAGTCTGGTAAACAAGCGGGAGGAAACTTTCTCAAAATTTACACGTTTGGCTTTAATCTATTTAAGTGTACCACAAATTAATGTTATTTTTTTCATGTCAATATTTTGTTTAGCCAAAACTACTGAAGCTAGTAATACGAAATTCGTCACGTATATGAATTTTTTAGCTTTCCAAAATTGTAATATATGTGGCGTCAAAACGTTCTTTTGTCATATCCTGCATGCACTCAAAGAAGAAAAGAGATATCCACAAAATTCTTGCTGAAAAATACAGCTCTTACTAATACCTAAAAATCGATTTCAGAATATTTTGTATAAAATCCTCGCGAGGAGGGTACGTTTTAAAAAGAGGGTAGGGTGGCCATTTTTATTGAAAAAAAAAATTCTATAAAACTCTCACTTTAAAATTTCACAAATATGGGTCCAATGCTTAGGCAAACTTGTGTGTAATTCAATACTTGTTGAAAATTTATTTGTTTGAAGTTTATGAAAGAGTGGGACATTACATTCCGGCACACCTTACATACATATATTTTTAATGAATCATAAAACTTAAATTTAATAGAAAGTGACATTCGAAGGATGTTTATAAGTTTTGCTATAATACAAAGACTCATAACCTATCTATTTTTTAAGTTTTCAATTAAATTTAATTAAATAAAGTCTGATAAACCATATATTTAGAAGGGGTTCTCATTTTTGACGAAGTTCATTCTGAATTTGCCTGATTCATTAAATATAATTATTCCTTAAACAACAAATAAAACTAATTTAACTATTATTTGTTTATAATTTAATTAAAATTAACTAATTGTTAAATTATTAATTATTTGTTAATAATAAAAACAAAGTCATTTTCATCGACAGTGTAAACTACTTAATTTTTTCTACATTTGTCAGCTATCTAATGTCTAAAAGACAGATTTTATTTTGTGTGTGTACGTGATTATTTTCTACCCCGATTTTAGTCATTTTTCGGCCATTCAGGGAGGCATTTTTTTTACCAGATTGCGTTCGGGAAGATTATAATCTATTCTATTTTCAAGAATACGTTTTCACTGGTGAAGTGTTTACGAATGGGATTGTAAGTGATTCTTAAAAGTATATTCAAGCAGTCCAAAAGTCCCCTTATGATTTTTATGCCAATATATTTTGCTCTCGGATACAAAACGAAAATTTTAATTTATTCGAAGAGTTTTTAAAAAAACTAGAAAATAGCGCCTAGAAACCTAGAAAAAGTAAGGCGACGATGTCCCCTTTCGACTATATGGGCAGGCTCCTGTCTTCAGTGGTGGTCAAAATTGTGGACACTTTTGGAAACTTTTTTTTTCTGAGTTCGTATAAGCATAAAAAAATAGTATGTTTCACAAAATGCAAATTTTTTACATCATCTTAAAGATAATTTAATACTGATTTCAATGCAAAAAAAAAATTAAAATATTTGCAACACAAATACGTTAAACGGCAATAATTATCGAGATACATTAGATATCGAAGATTGCAGTGCGTTATCAGCAGTTTGTAGGGTAGCCTTAATTTTTTATGACAGCTTCATATCGACTGTTTCATTGAGCTGACGAAAGTTTTAAGCTCAGAAAAATAACACTGGTTGACCTAAAAAGTTAGGAACTACAATCCACTTCATCACTGTATTTATTTTGCAGATTAAAGTAATTATAACTTTTATTAAACTGCACATATTTAAATTTAGTTTTCTGTGCTGAAGTCAGTATTAAATTCTCTTTAAAATGATATATGAGTTTGCATTTTGGGAAACGTAGCACTTCCTTTAAGCATATAAAGTTAAAAAAAAACCTAAACATGTCCAAAAGTGTCCACAAATTTGGCCATCGCTGTTTATGTGAAAGTATTAAATGTAGTTGTTCGTATTATAATCGGAAAGTACGAATCAAAAGTCAGTGTTTAGACTGATTTTTGTGCTAGTGATTAGGGACTGATGCCACAAACGCGTATATTTATAGTGATTTAGTTGCGTAATTGAGTTATTTCCTACACAAGTTCCTTATGGAAGAAAAAATATCAGAAGTCGGAAAGAAATCTCCTTACACTTAAATAATCATACAGTTATACTAATGTTTGATGCATATAAGTTTAGCCCCCGGTATTCAATACTCCATAAATGGCCCCCAAACATGCATTGCGATACTACCTAGCACTTCATATGATTTTTTTTTTCCTTTCGTAAACATACAATTTTAATGCCTATACAATTGCTCATTCTGAAAACGAAAATAAATCTAACATCGTGCTGTCGTTCGCACGTGCCAATGTTACCTACAGGAGACGTAGTAGGGGGAAGAATCTGTACAGAAGGGTGAAATTAGAAAAGGGTGGGGGGCTCTATGGGATGCAGGTGAGGCGCTAGTGAGGGGCTTCATTCAAAATCCGCTACTGCTGACATTGAGGTAGGGCACGGGATTTTTTTAGGGGCATTTTTTTTTTCTTCCCGTGCCTTATGACGGTACTCTAGTTACAACACGGAACTACGGTAGTAGAGTGAAAAAAAAAAGTATAAAACACGTATGAAGTATGTGTCCCCCTTTTTTTATTGAGTTAACTAGTTCAAGGGCATCGGGAAATATGGAACAGAAATAAACAGCTGGTTGTATGAAATTTTTAAGTGAAATTTCGGTTATTGGGGCCTTGAGAATGTGAGCCGTTGATATAAAATATCATTCACTCTCTCTGTCAAATGTTTTCATCATTTACGTATCTTCTTTCACGGTTAATTTAAATATTGTTCTAATATAACTACAATTCTCTGATAAATCAATATATACAGTTAATTATAGGCCTAGAATACTAGACCCAGAAGCGTCTTCAAATAAGTAATGAAATATATTTATTATGCTTAAGAAAAATGATGTTAGAAAGTGAAAAACAATGATTATATTTTCTTTAAAATATCACCTATAGTGTGGTATTTTATACTTCATTAATCTTTCAAATCACTGCTTTGGTGAAAACATTTCAGATCCATTATTTAGTTTCAAAGAGCTCCGATAAACAGGATACCAACATTGCTTTATTTTTTCTTTCTGCTTTAATTACAATCAAATTTACAGTAAAAATAATTAGTCACATCAATATTTTTATTTATTTATTTATATTTTATTTCTTCATTATTTTTATTTTTATTTTATTTATATTTTTATTTTATTTTATTTATTTATTTGAATCCCGAAAGTGGATTTTTAAAATACAGTAAATATTTTTCTATTTTTTTCACTTATGTTCAAAGTAAATCTTGAAATCATTTTTGAGAGAATAACCTCTATCTTCTTTATTAACTGTTTATTGATATTCCATAAAAACAAGTTAACAGTACTCAATTTTTAATCACCAGTTCTACAGAACTATCATTTTTTTAAATTTTGTGTACAGAAAATATTTTTTTTTCTTTTAATATTGAACTGAATTCATTAGTGATCAATATATTTCCTCGTAAGTAAATAAGTTATATGATTGTTTGTAACTATTTATTTACTATACAGCAATTTTCATTTTTTGAAATGCGGCATTTTTAAAAACACCAGGACTTTTTACATAAACTTTGTAGCACAAAAAAGAAAGTCACAATAAATAACAATTTATTTTAATAGTACATCTCAGAAAGACTACTAAGAAATGCTCATTAAAATTTGTTCAAAATTCTGCGAAAATGAATTTTTCTTATTAGTTTTACTTTTGAAGGCCCATATATTAAAAATAAATTAACAATTTCATAAAAATGCACACAAACTCGTAATTTTGTACAAAATTTGATCCTAAAAAATTACTTACTATCATGGCCTAAAAAAAAAAAAAAAAAAAAAGCATTTCTGTAAAAAGATAATCCATGTAAAAATATACTTATTAATAAGCGTGGTTAAAACAATCACATTCTAAGTATCGGTAACTAAGTATTGGTCTTCTTTAAAGTTACTGAAACAAATTGATTGTATAAACTTTTAAAAATAAAGGGTAGTTCATTGTGAAAGTTCGTTGTTGCTCTCGTATCAGGTGATTGATGAAATAAATTTAGCAGAAAAGATGTTTGAAAAACCTAATTGGTATAATTTTAGTAAAGTAGAACGAATAGACAAGAATTTTTTTAATCGTTTTTCACGAGGAATGTGAAACATTATTTACGGTGTGAGTTTTAATTAAATTACAATTGGATTTTTGTTTCAAAAGAAATTTCCATATGATTCCAAAAGATAACAGTCACATAAACTCAAATCTAAATAATGATGTAAATTTCGTTACACAAGTACCAATTTTTTACAATAAAATTATTGTTGATTATGAAAAAAAAAGAAAAAAAAGAGTGGCTATGGAGATAGAGAACATTTTTATCACCATGGTAGTGCCATCTAGTGGAACTCGAAAAAGTTACTTCAGTTCAATAGTTTAGGTTATGAAAACTCTTTAAAACGGCCATTTGATACACAACACAAAGTGCATAACCGCGAACGCTAGTGGTAGCCTGTCTTTTAAAACCAATAAACTTTTTTTATTTTATTATTATTACATTTGAAAAATGCTTGATTTTTAGATCCGCTGTTGTTGAAAATTGATTCCCTGTATAATTATGATCGGAATATGGAATTCCTATATTATAAATATATATATATATATATATATATAACTCGGCTGTTCAGGCCTCGTAAGGGGGAGACCCTCCTGAACCCCCATAATTTTTTAGTTTCATTATTTTCATATTAAAACGATATTAATGGACTATGTCATTTTATTTCTCATCTTTCGCGTATTTCGCCTGGTCACCCTATGTTGAAATCTTTAGGATTGTAACCTATTTATAGAAAAATACATGGGATGCCTATTCTACAGCTTACGAAATATTGTAACAATAGATTAAAGCTGTTGTCAACCAATAGTATTTAAATATATGTAAAAAATACATGCAATGCATACTCTACAGCTTACGAAATAGTATAGCAATAGATTAAAGCTGTTGTGAACTAATAGTATTTAAACATACGTAAAATTATGTCGCTTTTTTGGGACACAATTTTCAATATGGGGGTGAGAGATAAAATGACATAGTCATTAATATATATTAATATATTATGATTTAGGAATTTACAAATTCATCAGTCATTTAGTTTTTAATAACATTGCTGGATACAATGTAAAGTTTATTACAATAAATAAAAGGTTGAGATTTTCAGCTATTCACTGGGCGGATATACCAAATCTTCGCTTTTCCGCGCACTTTGCAAGAGCCTGAAGTATTGACAAATTCGCTTTAACAAATGTAAAATTGCAGAGTTTTCTTAACTTTATAAAGTTATTTTATTAAAAAAAACTACAATTTACTTTTCAGGGAAAAAAAAAAACTCAAATTATTTCTTTTACATTTTAGTTTTCCAGAACTTGACCCTTTTCGCGTTCAACCAGTTCAGTCTAAATCAAAAGGCGGAATTTCCATCGAATTCCTGACACTTCATGGAAAGGCAGCCACCCTGAAAACTCATCGCAAATTCACTTCTTTTCTATCCCCAAACTTTCACACTGGTCCGGAGTTTTTTTTTTTTTTGGTTTTGCATGCCTGCTCCAGACGCTGGGAGCCATCATGTGTAAAACAATTGCTTATTCTCTATCTTCTCTCCGGTACTGAAGTTTCTAATATGAAGTTTGGCTCTACTGAACGTTTGGCGAGCGCTGGAAAGTGGCCGTTTACGTCAAAGGCGAAAGTGATTTGTTGACCAGATGATATGGGATTCATTGTCCAGGCCCCTTCGTCGATTTTCCGCTTTAGCAAGCACCGGTTGTTTTGGGATCTCTCATTGTTTTCAGTTAGATTTCGGGCTGAAAAATAAAAAAAAGAAAGAAAAATTTATATTTTGTAAAGGCTATTGTTGAAACTGCGCAGTGTTTCGAAATTCTGGAATGAGAAATGGGCAGGCAGTATTATATTGTTTTTCTGTTCTGGTGCTAGACTTGCGTGTGGTAACATGCCAAACCAAGCCGACATGTTAAATGAAATAACGAATATAGTAATTAGTGAAAAATCTCAACATAAATTATTATTTGAGTGATGTTATGTGAGTGAACAAATAAGGAAATAGGTGATTTTATAGTGTGTGACGTAATAGATTTCGAGTATTAATGAAATATACATTTATAAAAACATTTATTTCTCTCAAAGGTGTTCCATTGAACTTATTTACAAATCTTTTATCCACCTTGCTACCCCCAAATTAATTTTTTGCTAGCCTATTTACGTTAGCGACCAGAGGCGCCCCGACAGGGTAAGCAAGGTAAGCATCGCACCGGGGCACCATTTCGTACTCAAAATCTGAGAAAAACTTGATGTGGAGTATAAGGGGGCGCCACTTTTACGTTCGCAGCCAGGCGACGCGTACCCTAGAACTGCTCCAGGGGCAGTCCTAGAGTACATGGGCCATAGAAGGGCGGGGCATTTTGGGGGGCATGCCCTCCCCCCAAAAAAAATTGTTGACCGGTGTTACCAGGTGTTTTTAGTGACGTTATAATCGAGTTTAACTGTATATAATGTTCTATTTTTAAGTACTAATTGAATTTACAAACTATTTTGTAAAAAATAATTTCAAAATATTTCACAGACAATATATATAGAGACAATATTATAAGACAATATCATAAAAAATGAAATATTTCATTCATTAAGTGACAAATCTCTATTTTACAGATAATTTTCTTCACTGCTTCTTCGTAACCCATCGATTGAATATGGTTGCCTCAACCAAGAGGTAAAATTTCAACATATGTATCTTCAATATTATATGCGTTTCTAGATCACATGAGTGAACAAATAAGGAAGTAAAAGCTTTGCCTGTTTATTAGTGGTGTTTCCATTAAATGACAACTCAAGATGTTGCAACTTAAAAGATCCGCTTATAAATCCTCAATGGATACAATATACAACACTGGAACAAACAAGAGAGGATGATCTTGGATAAAGAAGGATTTTGAGTTTTATGAAACAATCTCGTAAGACCGCTTGTTTCTCCCAGAAATATATGCATCTCTAAAAAAGTTTTCAAATGGATACGTCCATAGGCGCACCTACGGAAGGGGCTATATGGTGGATAACCCCCCCTCCCCCATACCCCTAAAGGTGGAGGTTTGGAAGTTAAAAGCTTTTAAAAATAGAAAATTGTCCCTTAATGATATAAAATATTTTACGTTTAAAAAATTATCTTTACACTATTTCTGAACTTTTTTATTTATTTATTTATTTATTTACAAAAAAAGTTGGTTTCTAAATGAATACTTACAGTAGTATATGAAATACAGTGGCACTCGGTTAAAATGTCACTGAAAAGACCAGATACACTACTGGCCAAAATTATTGCAAGTTTCAGAAATCTAACGCTTTTCAAGATTAAGGCCCTCTCCCCGTCAAAAAGAAAAATCAATATAATTGATATTTTTTAATGTCAACATGTTAAATTAATGACTTCAGAGACAAGATAGCATTAGGTTAAAGAACAATTTTTTTTTTTAATTTATTGAAAAAAAGGCATAAAAATATATAAGTTATTATAGAAATCATAATCCATTTTGGCTGTACGGAATAAAATTAAATAAAGAATTCATTTCAGGTTCGGCAAAAACAGGATAATAAATAAATGCAATTGAACTAAAAATTTATTATGTTGCTGAGCAGCCTTGACTTAGATCACAACAGCCACTCTTTTAGATATGGAATCCACCATGTTTTACAACACTTCTTTGTTCGTTGTTTCATCGGGCCAACTTAAATTATTGGTTCCTAAAGCTCTCATTTTGTCTTTAGGTGACTTTTAGATGTATTCTTTCCAATTATACTACAAAAGTCTCGAAAATATTTCAATCTGGCAAATTTCCTGTCCACTTTTTCTGGACCTATTCTTGAAACGATGGTTAGATTTCTCAAACTTGCAATACTTTTGACCAGTAGTGTAGGTATTTATGACTCTAACAAGTTACGTTGATAATGGGCTTGTGCTCTGTGGGCAAGCGGTACAGCATATTTTGACTTTATAGGAGAGTTGTAACTATAATCGTGGTCACTATAACAGAATTCAGCAATTTTTGTAGCAGCCCCCAACCCCTTAACTAAAATCCTGGATGCGCCACAGGATGCATCATACAGAAATTTTGTTTAGCAATTCTGTGACAATATTTCATATCCAGTCCCAACAATTTTTTTCTGATTACCTTTACGTATTCTGACTGCTTGTCACGGGAGTTTCTCTAATTATTTGTATGCTCTATAGAAACTATTTATTAGTTAGACAATAAACCACAGTTTCATGAAGATTTTGCTTTCTGTTTTAAAAAGGCATTGTTTAAGTTAAAATGTGACATTTCAAATGACTTTTGTAACACATGTTTTGTGAAACAATTATTCGCGAAGTGGCCATAAAATTTTTCTACACCTTGAATTTACACGGGCGACTATAAGAACACCACGCATTCATGTAAATGGTGACGATACGGAAGAGTTGAAAATATCAAAAACATAGCTTCATGTTTAAAAAAAAAAAAACTGCTCATCTTTTACTCTATTCTTGATATTTTAGAATTTTATGCGGTTGTGCGTTTCTAATAGGCAATGATTTTTTAAGCTTTCGATTTTCCGTCTAATCTTCTTTTATTATCTATTTGCATTTTCATTAGAGGAGGTGGGAAATAACCGTTTTAGGAGTGGACACTATCTTCTATATCATTAAACATAATATCTACATTTTTATCAATTACAATATTTGAATAAATAATATTTGATTTACTTACATATGATATTTTTTTCAGGATCAGCTTTTGGAACTATCCTATAGATTTCTTCTACTCATTTCATTATTGAAAGAATCGAACACATCAATCGATTGAGTTCCTGTGCTGAATTCATTGAGCTGAATTGATTAAGCTGTTGGAATGCTTCCATTTATGAATAAATTCTATGTTTATGTAAAGTGTAAAAAATATATGTTCTTTGATAATAAAATGTCAATAAACGATGAAGTACACTGACTCCGTGTTATTTAATGGTAATTTAATGTTAAAATTGATTTTTCTCCTCACCATGGCACAGTGGTTATGCCACTGAAAATGGTAGATGGCCGAAGTGTGAAGGTTCGGGTCCCATCGCGCGGCTGTCGACCTAACCGTTCGGAGTTTTCCGTGGTTTTCTCTGAAACTAGCGTAATTACTGATTAAGACTCCCCACGGAGGGCACCCTCCCCCCTTTTGTTGTCCTTCTGACGTGGATTTATAAGCAAACTTCGGGTTAAGCACACAAATGCGAAATACATGTTACACAAACAATTGATATTTCTATAGCAAATAGTAATTTTTTTACGAGACAGCGGAAAGCCGGCAACAGTGTAAAAGTAATTTAAACTGCTGAATGAATAAAAACGCACAAGCAAAACAAAAAAATAAACTAATGTCTAACAGTAAGAATAAAAATAATTGACAAGACCAACAAAAGTATTCAAAATTAATCTTGATTTTATCCAAGCAGTTATTCTTTTTCAGTGATGTGTACTTTAAAAAGTCATGAAAAGATTCGATAGAGGCTAAACCTTTTTCGCGGTTTCCTCCTAGTAGGTGCACCCTTTAATCTATAAAATTCCAAATACTTTTTTAATAACTTAAAATTGCTGGTTTAAAATATTCAGAAAAAATCTACCTTTTCTAAATAATATGTTTCATGAATCCAATCTAGTTCAGAGAATCTAGTTTTTTTTTTCTTTTCTGTAAACGGTAAATTTCCATGGAATGGGAATTTTACAGTTCCATTGTAAGATTTTTATGGCATTACTCCTAACGTGTTTCTATTAAAGCTGCTCTAAATAAAATAAACACATTTAGATTTTGTTTGAGTAGCATTTTAATAAAGTAATATTTATTAATAATTCGAAAGGGGTGATATAACTGTTATAAAAGCGTTATCCATAATTATTTATTTTTCACACTACTTTCAGTTATTTTCCCAACTTCCTTTGAAAAATTGATTTTAAAAAATTAACGATGAAAAATCATATTGAAAATTTTAAAAGTTAAAAAACACCTGTTTTACCGCGGCATTATCAATACTTTTAACTGCCATTCAATTGCTTTCGGGATATTTTAATTTCATTAATCCACACAAAAGATATCTCATGCAGCATGGTTACGCCATCTACCGACGTCCGAAGCATTTATTACTGTAACTGCAAAGACTGCAAATTTCAAAGGTGGTAGAGATAAGGGGAGCAAAAACTTAGGAAAAGTTCACTTCATTTCTGAATATAGCTCTTGCTTTGCGATGCAAATATATCTGTTTAAATAGAAACTGAACACAATCCCACCCCCACCCCCCCTTTCTGTAACTCTTTCTAAGAAAACAATATATAATAGGAAAAGCAAAGCGATTAATCAATTGTAAACAAGGAGTGGGGAATTTTATAATTCACATACTTGAATTTATATATAAAAATATCATTTATTACGTACAGAGTATGCATACAGCGTGTTCCAAGAAGGTAATAACGTGCTTTAATTCTTTATTTATTAGAGATAACTTGGCAATGTAAATGGGGAAAAAAAAATTGTTCAAAAAAAGGGTGGAAGAAAAGATGTGACGCATTTTAAATTTGTATGTGATCGCCGTACAAAAAAGTTCTCCGTCAGTAAAATGCATCCCATATACTAATGAGGCGATGTTCAAAATTTCAAGCTTTCATCATAAAACGTATCAGCGATGTCTTTAAACATAGATGGTAAGGTGCTATATATGAATTTAAATGAAAACGTTTGTTGCTAGAGTGGGGGTGGGGGGTGGGGATGGTGATCCGAAGAGGCCTTTTCCCTTCAAGAATTTAGTTTTTTCTTCTTTCTGGATGCTGAATAGTTTTTAAAAGTTTATCGTTCGAAAGGCTATTTCATACTGCTCATGAAAATGTACTACAAATGAGTAATGTAATTGTTTATTTATCTCTATCTCGATAATACCATGTTTACTCGCGTAATAGTCGCACCCCCGTTTTGAAGCAGAAAAAAATAGATTTAGAGTTACAATATTATGTAGCAAATTTTCTCCGCAAAATAATCGCACCTAGACTTTCACCATGGAAAACTGGCAAAAAAAGTGCAATTATTATACAAGTAAACACGGTAAATTGCGTTTAATTTTTTTTTTAAGATTCCATGCTTAAAAATAAATTTTATTTTGTTTGATTTTGAATTGGAGCTTCATTTTCTTTTATCTTTAAAATGGTAAAATAAAAATGGGAAAAGTTCAAAAGTTCGCCCACGAGGTACCTTTATGTCCGTTTGGAATGTAAATATTTTACATATTTTTATTATACGCACATATGCATCCTGTTATGCAGTGCTTTCTTTCTATTTCTTTCTCTGTATTTTTTTTTTTTTTTTTTTTTTTTTTGTGGGGGGGTAAAAGGGTGTGCAGATATGTTTTCAGTTTACCTTTAAAAATAAATTACATTTTATAAAACAAATTTTTGACTTTCTGTGTTTATATCCCTAAAATTGTTTATGTACTACCCAAATTTCCTTAGAAAAAAGCACTGCTAATAACTATATAAAAGAAAGTGAAAGCATTTTCAATTATTCGGGAGTTTGGTGCACGTGAATAACAAACTGATAACAGATTCTATGAATACACCCGATTTTCCTAAGGTAATTTGCTTTAATATATCTTGTTTCTCAGGATCGCCTGCAGCAAAAAATCTCTACGTATGTCAACAAACGTATACGTCTACAAATTCAAATCGTAATTCATCCACCATAAGTGTAATTTATATTCTGCAGACAGTATCATATCTAATTTGTTTGAGTAGCTCCAATTTCCTGTTGATGTTCGTTGAAGTTTATGGGCAACTCAACGAATATCAAACAGATCTATTTAGGCGCATTTATTTACATTTCTGTGCTTGAATGAATGAGGAGATAAAATGTATGTTCATCCTGCGATGTAATTTATGTAACGTATCTTCGTTACAATAGATGCGTTGCAACTTATTCGCTCAAACCCGGTTTTTATGTAAACTGAACAAGATGACGCTCAGGCGTAGTTGTAAAAATAGGGCATAAAGCCTGTGGTGGAGAGAATTACAACGGGTGTCAGGAAGAAAAAAAAAAAAGTAGATATTCTAAGTAATAGATACAAAATATTATTCTCTAACGGTATGCACTCAGTACATTTAATATTTATCCACTTAGCCTTTGCAGGGGCCTAGACGCAGAACTCTGTTCCCGTAAGAACACGGAAAGTGAAGCAGCACCGACTTGGCCAGTGCTTGGGAGGGTGAACTCTTCTCTCGGCTGGACTGCTGAGGGACCGTGTACGCCAGGTATGGGCAACGTTTGAAAAATTGCAGGCCACATTTTAGGATGATAGTGATGTCGCGCGCCGTATAGTTGGGATTTACATGGGATTTTGAATGGTTTATATGGGTTTTATACAGAGTTTTAATATGCTCCGCGGGCCGTGGCAGGCCACGTCCGGCTCGCGGGCCGGAGGTGTCCCATATGTGGGGGACGCTAGTGGGAGGTGGAGCACTCGTCTGTTATCTGGAATGGGCTCAAAATTAGGACACCACTCACAGAGGGCAACGTTGGTCTGCCTATTAGGCGCCCCCATGATGAACTGACCAACATCTGCGGCTCTCGTTGTGGTCAAGCCATAAACAGGCTGCTGATGCAGGCATTAGAAAGAAAACAAAATGCACCTGTCCACTTTAATTTGTTTGTGTTGTTAAGGAAAAGCTACGCATGTTTTATCTGCCTGAGATGAAGTTGGCTTGGTCGGCGTACTTTCTAAGGGGCTCTAACGCGTATTCACGTTACATCAGAGAAAACCGACCAAAACACCAGACAGACAGGAGCACGGCCAGGGCCCGACCACCCGATAAGTGACCACCATATTCAGTAACGACTACCATATTCAGTGGCTTATCCTCTCAATAGCGGGCCGAGCAGAACTGGCGCCCGGGGCAACATACCTTTTTGGCGCTCTCCATCCTATTTTTTGTCAAGTTTACTTTGTCTCAGAGACGATTTGACACCCCTCTGCAATCAGTGCCAGGGGCAGGGGCCCCGTCTTGCCCTCCCCTAGATCCGGCACTGTATCCTCTTGGACATGGTGGAGTCCAGCCTCTTGGGGCCCTCTGCTAGAGATTTAAAAGGGGCCTCTTCAGGAGCCAATTTGGCGATTTCGGAGCCATGGGTAAAAGCTTCATTGGGGGCCCCCCTCTTTGGAAAACTTTTTCAAAATTTACAAATTTTTAAAAAGCAAGTTAGGGGCCCGGGCGCTTCCCCGAATACCCTCCCGGGAATCAGGCCCTGCCTCTTACTGAGGAATTTAGAGGGAATAAAATATTAGAATATGTAATATTTGAAAATTAGACTTATACACGCCTAAAAATCACATTTAACTAGAGATTTGGGGCCCTGACTTTTTTGGGGGCCCCTTGCGTCGCGGGGTTTCTGGGATCCTCCGCTGCGTCACTGCGTAAGATTGCTGGAAATTTAGTCGTTCTATGACGTCAGAATTGCGCATTATCAACGATCCATAGCTTCTTGTCGAAGACTTAACGATACCTGCGAGATCAAAGGTTACCGGAGAGATTCAAGTATTGAGGGGTAAGAAAAAGGGAGCATCACAGATATATAGCTATGAGTACTAATTGTTCGTATTTATTCGGACAACGTCACACTGCGTGCTCAATAGCCATTGAGCGTATTGCGGTCGGTTCAGGTTGAAACTCAACATATACGTCGACACCATCTTCGCTTAGACTTTGAAACGTTAAAGTCCTTATGTAAGCATCCCTATTCCGTGGCCACCCCTCTAAACGGCCACTTTTCTCGAAGAACCGATGGTGACTGCCTTAGAGAAGTTTTACTGTATATTTTTTAGTATTTTCTTCTTGTTTATCGAAAATTTATACTTCTTTGAGCAACCACCTCCCTTAACGACCGATTTTTCGCGGAACAGGTGTCGCTCTCGAGAAGTTTTGCTGTCATATATAATCCCGCTGGCTTAACTAACTCTAGTTGCTTGCACTTTTTAAACAGCGACTGTATAAATAAGCGAAAAAAAACAAATATATAACCACACGGATATCAACTCCTCCTAAGCGATGTTATCAGCTAGTTCTATATCGGCTTCCCAACCTTCTGTTAGCGTTTGTTCTGCGAGCCGTAGCACTAAATCTGAGTTCTTAACTGCCCCAGTGGATCCCATCCGCCTTCAAGCATAAGCACTGAAAGCAAGCCAAGTGCGGAGAACAATCACGCATCACATGGGCCTGATCGCTTTAACAACAATAAATCGAAACAAAATACGAACATTCGATTTTTTTTTTTAATTTTCTTTATTCTCTTAAGAACGTCGTACGAAGCACGTGCTGCGAATTGTTAAACAGATGATTCGTAGATTACGGTGTGACAAGTCGGTGCAATCCCTTGTAAAACTTGTGGAAATTAAAAAGCGGTGGAAAAAAATGCTTCGAATTCCGAACATGGAGGATTTGCGAGAGTTAACTTGTGGCTTACATCCGATTTTGTTATCTATTACTCCGTGGCTTAATTCAGCGTGTAAATAGCAGTTGGATGTACTTAGCATTTTGGAAGGAATGTCAGTTGTAAAGTTTCACTTGAGATTAGGCGGTATTATTCAATCAACGATTCAATTCAGTGGTTAGATGGTAGTAGTAATACGTGGTGTAATTTTTTTAAAAATTTAAGTTTCAAAGCAATGTTTTTTTATGAATTTAGTTAAAGAAACGTTGGTTTTCATTCCGAAGATTTTAAATGCTTAAGCAGCTTATTGGATAACCGTGAAATAGTATTTCATGAAGGCTTTATTTTAAAATTTGAATCCTAAAAAGAAAACAGTTACACTTACATTTTATGCTTTCCTTAACCCTTTAAGCCTCGCTCCCGTCAAAATTATGGGCTAAGCTTTCTTCCTTTATCTCTCATGCCCCGTGTTCAATGTTTTTAGGATTACGGCCGGTCGTTCAGTTATTCTAGGTCCAGGGATGGGTTGCCCTCCGTGGGGAGTCTTTCTGAAAGGTACTAACCCGTATATACGCTAAGCATCGAGGGAAACCACGGAAAACTCCGAACGGCTAGGTCGGTGGTCGCGACCTGGTTTCAAACCAGGCACCTTCCGTCTCCCAGTTCAGTGCGCAATGCACCATGCTACTGGTAGGGCCTCAGTTGTGTTCATATGTTATACGCTAGATAGATAAGAGCATGCACATATTTTTTTTAATATCTCATTTTACACAATATATGATAATAAAAGACTATTTTTAACTTAATTTGGAGGCAGTTTATTTTTAAATATAGGGTAGC
Organism: Cheiracanthium punctorium; assembly: GCA_038373885.1. NCBI lineage: Eukaryota > Metazoa > Arthropoda > Arachnida > Araneae > Cheiracanthiidae > Cheiracanthium > Cheiracanthium punctorium. The sequence continues at coordinate 985,808 of JAWZYV010011853.1, forward strand.
AGTACTCAAATACGTGTACTTGTGCTATGCATTGTACAATCGTAGCTGACTTTTTTTTACTTATGTTGAAAGAAAACTTTACAAATATATGTTTATTTTACAATTAAGTTTAATAAAAATCCTCCTCTTTAGTGATTAAAACATATAGTTTTAATGATTTCCTTCTTACTAGAAACCGCACATTCTGTCAGAATAATCCTGAATGTTGGTTTTCCTAAATATTCAAGGTTTTTTTTTTTTTTTTTTTTTTTCGCGCTTAAAAAATGTCCAAAACCTTAAAATGAATACATATTTTTAAAAAATTTTCTGGAATTAAAAAAAAAAAAAACTAGGCAATTTTATGACCATTTTCTTGAAAATAATACGACCGTTAGGGTGTTACATCCATCTTTTGAAAAAAGACACTAAAGTCATAACTCTTCATGAATCAATAAAAGCTGCGCAAAGTAAATTTCGATTGATTGATTTGATATTGGGAATCCTCGGACGATTATCTACTCGAGACGAGAGGTCTATAGGCAGAAAGGGTAGAGGGGTGCCCGAGTGTACACCGCGGGGTACACCAAACCCGTATTTATGTTAAGCGAAGTTCCGGAGAAAACCACGGAAGACTCCGAACGTCTAGGTCGACCGACACGACATGCGTCAAAATAGATTTTGTAGGACTTACTTGAGTTTATGAGAGTAATTGGATGAGTTGATAATATTATTTTATTGACATTCATGCAGAAAAATATATACTTAAAAAACTCTGCATGGCTTATGCTTGGAAAAATCATGTCGTATGGTGTTTGAAATGACCGATTGAAATGTTTAGCTTAAATTGATTCAACTGCCAACAGAACACCCTTCCCTTTCAAAATGATTTTTCATTTGTTTTTATGGTACTAGTCGTATGTAGTCAAAAAAGCAAGAACCGTACGAATACTAACTGCCCTACTAGCAATTTTCCTCGGGCTACCACCGGCCACATAGCCAGCCGATCATGGCCCGAGCAAAATTGCTAGTAGGGTGTAGAGCTACAATTATTATGCGTGCATTCAAGAGAAAAAAAATTAAAAGGTGCATAAGCGAGGACGGTAGTTTCAAACTTTTACTCCACCTTGTAATATCTGCTGCAAATCTAAAAAAAAGTCCAAGAAAAATATAAAGAAAAAGGCCCTAGAAAATTAGGAGTCCCAAAAAATGATTTTTCTTTTTCCACGAATAAAATCTAGTGTTCTGTCGTCTTATATCGATCACTTTGAATACTGCATTTTAAGATAAGTTCTGCAGATTTTTAGACGACTTTTGTGTGAAGTTTTCCGCTTTCTACTTCTAAAATATAGAGATCAACAAAATTTGCAGCAAACCGCGTTTTACGTACTGGACATTCCGGAAATTTAATGTTCTCTTCTTTCAGCTCCTGCATCATTTTCTTAAAAAAGACTCAACTTGAAAAAATAAAAATTTATTCTAGAGAAATAATGTAATTTAAAAAATAGACCAATGAAAAATAAACTTAAATTTATGTTTGTTGGACTTGCACATTTTGCTGTCAAGCACATATGCTTACATTTGCATATTTTATTTATTTATTTATTTACTTATATTTGAATTCTGAAGTTTTATCAAATACTATATTTATAAAATTGGCTATTGCATTTCAGCTTATTAAACCTGCGTTACGCCCCATCATGGCCGAATGGATAAGATACTCAAAATGTAGGCGGCTGAAGTGATAAGGTGCCAGATTCAGGCCCCATAGCGCGGATGTCGATCTAACGGGCTAGAGTTTTGGTCGGTTTTTTCCAGATGTGATGTAGATACGCCTTAGAACCCCTCTGTCCAAGGCACCCCATCCCAGGCAGATATCCCACGTGAAGCTTTGCCTTAACCCTTTAACGCGCAGTGTTCCCACTCTGGGAACACCCAACTCTGACGTTTTGGCTGTTGCCCGTCACGAAGAATAGATTTGATTTCTATAAAAATAGTTGCGGGTGACATAGCTCCACGAGAATCCTTTACTTTTAGCACGTCATTTCCCGTCAAAGAATGGTCGCTAGTCTTTTTAACAGCACTGACACCTGCTGAAAAATGGAAGAATGCGAGAACAGCTGGAAAGATTGCCCGATGCTGAAAAAAGGGCAGCCGTTGCCATCGCTCGACTCACTACCAGCAAGAGGGTGGACGATCGAAACGTTCATCTCGTGCCACAGATCAAGAGACCCTTTTTTGACGACAGCTGGCTGTGCGCGGGCACAGTCAGCTGTCGTCAAAAAAAAAAGGTCTCTTTAAAAGGGTCCAGCTGTCGTCAAAAAAGGGTCTCTAGATCTGTGGCACGCAATGAACGTTTCGATCGTCCGCCCTCTTGCTGGTAGTTAAGTCGAGCGATGGACACGGCTGCTCTTTTTTCGGCATTGGGAAAGGGTTGCGCCTCAAAATGTTAACAAAACCACATTACTCCAGAGCTATGTAATTTTAACCTTTCTCTCACAATATTCACTAGTTTATTCTTGATTTCTTGGATACATTCAAGTTAACAAAAACATGAGAATTTCGCGTGCGCCCTTGCATTACGTTTTCGGGAGGGAACATGGGCAACAAACCAATGTGTAAAATCATCCCAAGTGTTCGCACGTGCTCTCATTAGAGGGTGACAACTCAATATCGTGTCTTAAACGGTCCGTGTCCCAAAAAAAGCATTTGCCAAGCACCACAGCCAGGAAGGAATCCCCGCTTTCGGACTCCGCAAGATTAAGCTTTTTTGCGGGAATATCTCACACGAAAAAACCCAGAAGTCGGTTGACAGGCCTCGGGCCCGAAACGTTTTGTCGGATCTGTTCAGACCAAACGAAGCGTCGCCTCTTCAGACCGCGGGGGCCCATACGAAAGAAGAAGAGACTTTTGGTCGCCATGCAACATTTGGCAAAGACGATTGTTTATACCAGATATGTAAATGAATTGGTACCAGAGGGACGCTTCATCGCTGATGCTTGCAGTCTTGTCTAAAAAGTAAAAAGATTTGAAAAAACAAGCCACTCTATAAGGCCACATTAGTGAGCCGCTGGTGTTCGCCAAAACTAAGAAAAAAGTTACGACATTTTAACCCTTTGAGGCGCAACCCTTTTCCCAATGCTGGAAAAAGGGCAGCCGTTGCCGTCGCTCCACTTAACGACCAGCAAGAGGGCGGACGATCGAAACGTTCATCGCGTGCTGCAGATCTAGAGACCCCTTTTTTGACGACAGCTGGCTGGTCGTTAAGTCGAGCGATGGCAACGGCTGCCCTTTTTCCAGCATGGGGCAATCTGTCCAGCTCTTCTCGCATTCTTCCATTTTGCAGCAGATGTCAGCGCTGATAAAAATAATTCGTGACCATTTGTTGACGGGAAATGGGCGCCTAACACCCCCCCTTGGCTACGCCCCTGAGAGTATATAGGAATACCAGCTCTGATAGAAGAAAAAAAAAATGTTTTATATAAGTTTCAAGGCACACATTTTCTTCGATTACAGTAAAATGGAAAAGCACGAATATGTAATCTTCTAAAAGAGAGTTGGGAGTGTGTTAAATATATACATATTCAAAATACATTTGACTTATAAAACTTGTACAAAGGGAAATTATTTGAATAAAATATCAGGTTGTAACGAAAGTTTTCCGCCAGATTTGCATGGGTCAGCTCATGAGGTACCGAGCGATTGACCTTATATATCAAGTATATGCGATGCTTAGCGCGACTAATGGACATGGCACTAAAGTCTAACTCTTTTAACTAGCTCTCGAGTGGATGAACATTTTATCTCCTTCCACAAATTCTCGTTGGCGGGCCTCATCAGCATCAGTAAGCTGGTCAGAGCGCCCTGCTTCTTAAATGTCCTAGTCCTCGTTTTTGAACTTTTGCTACCAAATCTTCACAGTGTCGTATGATACAACAGTTGTACCTTAAGCTGTACACATGATTCAGTGTCATTCTGTAGCTGACTTTTTGCAACAGAACTGAGAGTAAATGATGGTTCAATCTGGTAGTGTGATAGTTCCATTTCAGACACTTTTTACTTAATCATAACGATATTGTTCTACAGATTTCACAACACAGTGCTCTAAAACAAGTCTTTTTTTTTCAAATAACAAAAATCGTTTAACAAAATATTGGCAAAGACACCAAAGTGAACTGTTTGTGCAGACAATACTTGCAGTGGCGGAAAACTTTCGTTACAACCTAATACAACCAAACATATTTTTGCTTGGTGCAAAATTTTAATAATCTGTCCAGCAATCTGTCCAGCTCTTCTCGCATTCTTCCATTTTGCAGCAGATGTCAGTGCTAATAAAAATAATTCGTGACCATTTGTTTACGGGAAATGGCGCGCTAAAAAGTGAAGGATTCCTGTGGAGCTATGTCACCCGCAACTCTTTTTATAGAAATCCAATCTATTCTTCGTGACGGGCAACAGTCAAAACGTCAGAGTTGGGTGTTCCCAGAGCGGGAACACTGCGCGTTATGGGAACAAGGGACGTTAAAATTCAAAATTTTCAAATTTGATTTTTTACTCTTAATCATATGTAAAATTGTTTAACACAAAATCATAGTTGTTTAACGCAATAGTTTGCATCTGTATTGAAACTAAAAATTAAAAAATAAATAATTTTTCAAATAAAAACTTGATACTTTTTTGGAAAAAAGCGCCTTTTATTTTTTTACTTAAAATATCCCATGCGCATTTCAAATTAATAAAAAGCTGTTATTTTTTAAATATGCACTTCCATTATATGTATGAACATATCTGTGCATTCATTTTTATGTGTGACAAGGTTAAGGTTTGTAAAAAAATTAAATGCCAGCATGGGACGGAAGTGCTCATAGATGTTTCGCTGTACATCTTTCAAAGGATCGACGTTAAACGTATGAATTAAACATCAATAAATAACATTGGTTATTAAATTTTCAAGACTATTAACGCAAGTTTATGTAAATATAATAATTTAAGTTTTTTTTATTACTAGTCAATAACTTTATAATAATTTTTACACTGGAAACAATAATCGAATTTTAAAATAAAACATACTACAGTGCGCACCGGTTATAATGGACCTGGGTTATAACGTACTATCGGTTATAACGTACCTAGAAGCTAGATCCTGATTGAAGTCCTGTATATATGATGTTATTTAACTTCGACTAAAACGTACTAATAACTTTCGGTTCGGTTAAAACGTCCAAAATGGTATTTTTAAAGTAGCATCTGCTCATTTAAAACAAAAGACAATTACAGATTATTTATCTCAATAAAAATTGTAAGTCATAAAGAATTTTCTCTGCTTTTATTTAATTTAAATTTTAAAAAATCAGACCTGTTTAAAACACACATTACAGTGAAATTATGAGCCCACTTTCTGTTTTTGTGCATTATTGAATCTTACCGGCGGTATTTCTTATAACGTACTTTGGCTATGACGTACTACTCCCATGAGAGTACGTTATAGCCGGTGTCTATTGTATATTGTGAATACTGCATATCTTTAGCATTAATGTAATATATACATTGCATACCAAATATGATGCAGTTTATGTTCATGCAAGCGTTAAAAAAAAATATTTCACAGTCGTCTGATATGCTAATTATTTATGAGTATTAATTACAGCATTATAGATTGAATTAAGTTCGTTAAATATTTTTTCACACGTGTTCTGGCTAACAAAATATGTTCCAAGTCTTCCAATACAGTCGACTGCATCCTTAAAGAAAGGTGGAATTCGACCAATGTGCAGCACTCTGGTTAAAGCCACTGACATTGGTAGATGGCTCAAGTGGAGGAACAGGGTCCTGTCCTCTCGCGGGGCTGTCGGTCTAGCGGTCTGGAGTTTTGGGTGGTTTTCTCCCGATGTAAGATACCCAGATAAGTCCTCCCCCACGGCGTTTGACACCCCCCCTCTTGTGTTTGTCCTTTCTCTGACGTGGATTTATAAGCGGTTCCTCGTGGACAAGCACACAAATCCGAATTCATGTTCCAACACCACGCAGGTGGAATAAACTGCTTCACGCTCATCTTTAGATTTCATCATCGCTTAAATTGCACCACCTAGTTTGTCGTCTATTAACTCATCATCTGTGCCTGCATATTTTATTTGACTATCTGTCTGGGAGAAGTTTACCATTAAATAGAAAAATAACAACTGAGGAAGAAAATTCTCCAATTTCAGGTATAGGTAAAAGACGACGTAAGTCGATATTGTGCGACTTATAAATAAAACATTTTTTTTTGCATTGAAGCGAAGTTGGTACGTAAGTACAAATAAACTAGTTATGTCAGGCGCTTCAAAATTTTAAGACTGTCTCTTTGCAAGCTGTACTATACTGAAATAAACGATAAAGGCAAATCGTATCACTCTCAGAAAAAAAAAATTGCTGTGCCAGTTCCATGTTTAAAATTTTTTTCTGACACTTTTACTAAAGGCAAAGTGTTTTCGCTCACTACAATGTGTCATGTAGCTTATGAAGAACCATCTTGAATTTTTTCGGGACCCTGGTACTGTTAGTTCATTTCAGTGTGTGTATTAAGACTAAAAAAAAGTTTTTCACTTCGAACTACAACTATAAAATGAATGGCAATGAGTAGGAAGTTCATGAAAACGAAGTATAAATATCCCTACTAGCAATTTTGCTCGGGCCATCATCGGCCGGCTACGTGGCCGATGGTAACCCGAGCAAAATTGCTAGTAGAGATTAGAGTCGTACAAATGAAGAGCGTATAAACGGTGTTTTTATATTTATTCTAATGAGTACAGAGGTCAAATCTAAAGGCATGGCCAGTATAGTATCGTATTTTCAATTTCATGCTATTTTGAATTGTAATTGTCAGTTTCTTAAACACCAGTCACAAGCTTTCATTTTCACCTTATTTTTAAAGATATTTTTTTAATCTTTTTAAAGAATTTAAGAGAATCAAGGATTGAAATCATTTCTTTTTTCAAATTATACTTATCCATCTATAAATCGATCCCTTTCTTCAACATCCAAATTTTACTTCCTTGATCTCGAATTCATTTGGAAGGGCAGGGTAACCGAACAGATTCATACAGAATTTTCGTACACAAATCCGAATACATGTTCCAACACAACAACAACAATTTCGTATCAAGAGTTAGGCTTGTGCATCATCTTCTTTTTTTTTAAGCATAAGCCAAATTTTCGACCCCGGGTTTCGTAAAGGCCAATCTTTCGCAGAAAGTACTCATCTGAAATTGATTTTTATAATTATTATTTAAGTTATACTTCATTTTAAATGATACATTTTTTTTCTGGAAATATCTATTTCCACTACATTCTTCCACTTAAGCTGATTATTAATGGATGAGTGGGGGACGACTTTTGATACCCTACTTTGTTTTCTGTATTTTAAGGCAAAACTACACGAAGGGTATCTGCCTAGGATGGGGCAGGGTTGTCGTGATAGGAGGACTTTCTAAGGGTTGTAACGCCTATTCCGGTTGCATCTGGAGAAAACCGACCAAGACCTCAGACTGCTAAATCGAAAGCCGTGCGATTGGCCCAAACCGTGAAACTTCACACCTCAGCCGGCTACCATTTTGAGTGCCTTATCCACTCAGCCATGGTGGGGCCCTTACTTTGTTTATCTAGACATGATTCAGAATCCTATTTGTATACCGTGCCAGTCTATGAATTTTGTAAAAAGAATTTAGGGGAAATTTCTGTATCGTATTTTGCTTTGCTAACTCTTATAAGGAACAGAAAAATTTCAAAATCTCTTACAATAGCATGTAAAAATCTGGTAGCGAGAATTTGATACATCACAAACACGCGCAGTAACTAAACTATTAGAAAATCCATAAAAGACAAGCTCAACTCAAGCTTGATACGAGCCTAAACTCTGTTATTTAAAATAGCCTTTGGTCTAGGTTAAGTTACAAAATACAACATTAAAAGCTTTGGTGAACTTTGAAATACCACAGACCTTCACTGAAATATGTTTAAGCATATTTAACACTGTGACCAATAACCTGTTGGACTAGCACACAGTAGTTTTAATGCCGGCATCTACTTCAGTTTCGAGAAAAAAAATTCTTCTGAGGAAAATTATACAGCATTGTGACGTCGCAACATGCACGCATATTGGTCATGCTGCGACTTCGTGACTTGCTCGTCGTGATGTGTTCGTCGCAGGGAGGTTGTGACAATGGAGAAATAGAAACCTGGGACAGTTTTTGTGACATTACTTGTTCGTCGTGATGTTTTCCTTGCAGGGAGGTTGTGACAATGGAGAAATAGAAACCTGGGACAGTTTTTGTGACATTAATTGTTCGTCGCAGGGAGGTTGTGACGATGGAGAAATAGAAACCTGGGACAGTTTTTGTGACATTAATTGTTCGTCGCAGGGAGGTTGTGACGATGAATAAATTGAAACCTGGGACAGTTTTTGGGACATTAATTGTTCGTCGCAGGGAAGTTGTGACGATGAATAAATTGAAACCTGGGACAGTTTTTGGGACATCACTTGTTCGTCGTGATGTGTTCGTCGCAGGGAAGTTGTGACAATGGAGAAATAGAAACCTGGGACAGTTTTTGTGACATTACTTGTTCGTCGTGATGTTTTCGTCGCAGGGAGGTTGTGACAATGGAGAAATAGAAACCTGGGACAGTTTTTGTGACATTAATTGTTCGTCGCAGGGAGGTTGTGACGATGAATAAATTGAAACCTGGGACAGTTTTTGGGACATTACTTGTTCGTCGTGATGTTTTCGTCGCAGGGAGGTTGTGACAATGGAGAAATAGAAACCTGGGACAGTTTTTGGGACATTACTTGTTCGTCGTGATGTGTTCATCACAGAGAGGGTGTGACGATGAATAAATAGAAATCTAGGACAGTTTTTGCGGCATTACTTGTTCGTAGCAGAGGTTGTGAGGATGAATAAATAGAAAACTGGGACAGTTTTTGTAAAATCACAAGTTTGTCACAACGTGTCACATTTTGTCTAATTATCACGTACTCTGCGACATCATTCTGCAACGTAGCATGTTTGACACGTTTGACGTCCCAGAAAGCGTGCAATTACATCACATTTGTGATGTGACGAACAGGGCGCAAAGTAACATCGCCACAACGCCACTGACAGCATGACTGTTGCATGGAAGTGTCCAACTTGGGAAATTTCACAGTGTAATAATGCTACTTTTATTACGAACACGCTTTAGGACTATATTAAAAATTGCGTTATGAATAATTTATTCGAAAATAGATGTGACAATTATTTGAGATATACGCGTGAAACCGCGTTAGAATCCTTTAAAAAGTCCTCCGACCACGGCATCCCCTGGGGGGCAGATGCCCCTCCTGTAGGCTCACCATAACACGATAAATTTTGAGATAAAGCTAATGCAGAAAGTGAGGAGACTTCCTTTTGAAAAATAATCATCCTGTAAAATATCGCTACCTATTCACTTTGACATAGATATACAGGGTTACTGGTAACTCTGCGCATTCCTGGTAAGACGTGATATGTGAGCCAAAATGCTACAATTTTTACCTGCATATGTATGGCCGAAAATCAGTAGTTTTCGAGAAAATTGAAATTTAAACTCTTTTCTTGGATAACCCAAAATTTACATTCAAGCACAAATTTTTAAAAAATCTACTAATTAAACGGGTTTCGTTTTAATTGATTTTCATAGCTGAAACTCTAATTAAGCTAACGTTATCCTAAAAAGTAAAAAACACCTCTAGAATTTAAATTCACGAACCATTAGATGCATTTTTTTAAATTTTTAATTCATATGTTTCCTAAGATGTTATTTATTTCAAAAAATACGATGGCAGAAAGCGTACAAATTACAAATGAAATTCCTCAGATTAACCAGCTATCCAAAGACGTATTAATGTGCGTCTAAAGACATGTAATTCGTATAAAAAGGTGCGTTTTATTTAGCGCAGGTAGAAACGCCAAAAGAAGCACTCCCGTTCATTTTTTAAGACTGTTTGTCAACCGTTCAAGTTAGTAATCGCATTCATATTAAAATTTATTTTAGTAGATGACACTTTAACTAAGCTAACGTAATCATGAAAAAAGTACAAAAATATTTCAAAATTTAATTCAGGCGCTTTACATGTATTTTTTTTACTACTTATTTATTTATATTTTCCTTTTAAAAGTGTTTTTTATCTCAAAAAGTAATATTGCAGTAAGCGTACAAATGGTACACCTTCCCGCCTCTCAATTAAGAGCGCTATGCACTCGGCCACTGGTGGGGCACTAAATGCTAAGATATACTTATTCCAGCGGCACAGCGAAAGGGGTGGTCCAGTGATTCCAGAACCCCTCTCTCTCCACCATGAGTCTAGACAGTCTCAGTCATTGAGAAAGTACCATTTTACCAAGAAGGCTATTAAATCATCAAATAAAAAGCAATAAAATATAATTACCTCATATTAACTTTACTAGGATTTAAAAAAATGTAAACAAAAAAAAAAAATTGTTAGAATTTTTTTAAATGAAAATTTCGGAGGTAGTGTCCAATATTGCTGGGACCTTAGGCGGATTGCTAGTAGTATAAAATCAGCTCCTGGAGAGGAGGGGGGTAGAAAGGTTAAATCCGATCCCCCCTCTAGCTACATACTGCTTGACCCCCCCCCCCCCCGAAAGAAATTCTGGCTGCTCTACTGGCTTATTCTACGCTTAAAATGTTGCTGAATGAAAAATACCTAACACGTAAGAATCCCATAAAAATATCGATTTTAAACTTTATTTAAAAATTAAACAAAATAACTTTCGAGATTTTTCTTTCTTTTCTCTCTCTTTTTTTTTTTTTTTTTTTTTTTTTCCTATTTTTAATATATATACCGAAACATCTTTATTGATTTGAGAAAGATGCATAACATTCATTATATATTTTTTCTGGTAGATGGCAGCACAAACCTATCCAAAGGTTCTTATTTTTAAGGATAATCAGGTGAATGCTTGAATACACTTTTATTTGTTCAACTTAAAATGAAAAAAAGGATGTTACTGTTTAAATTAAAGAAGTTTTTACAAGTCTGTTTTTTAAATATTTCATATTACTATGTATCATGCAGTGCATTTTGAGCTTTCAGACAACACGTTTTCGTAGCTAGTCAATAGGTGACAGCACTGTCTTGATCTTTTAAAAACTTTCAATTTCTTTTTCTTTTTTTTTTTAAACATTTCGTAATTTTAATATTACGTCGAAAATTTTCCAGTCTATTATAAATCTCCATTTTTAGACAAAAACTGAACAGAATTATGCAACATGAAGTATAATTTTAAAATGCGTGGCTCTTTTTAGTAAAATTAAATAATAAATAATAGCCGTTGTGAATGAATTAAGTATCACAGTGGTATCTGTATAAAAACTGTTTAAAAACAATTTCATTTGATTTCAATTTAGACGGCAGAAATTATTTATTGAAATAATTGCACATTCGAAATACTAATCTAAAATATCAAAGATTTAAATACTATTTTGTAGGTCTCTAATTTAATTTTCTTATTTTTCTTTTCGCTTTTTAATGAATTCTTATTTTACAGCAATTTTTCTTAATTATCATAGTTATATAAGCATGAGGAAAGTAATATAATTTTTCCACTTTTCATATGTTACTTTCCGTATTTACTCCATGCTTGTATAACGAAATACGAAAACACGAGAAACATTGTAAATGAAATCGAATCCTATTACATATTTTAAATTTGAATTAAATAAGCTTTTGAGTATGCAAACACTACGCAGTTTCAAAAGTCAAAAATAATAAATTCTCAACACACTAATCGCTAACGTTCCCAATTCTAGTAGTTCTAGCTTCGTATTGCTTGTTAAGACTTTCACTCACGTGGTTCCATGGTGTAATGGTTAGCACTCTGGACTCTGAATCCAGCGATCCGAGTTCAAATCTCGGTGGAACCTTGAAAATTTTTTTTTCACTTTCGCGCATGATTATTTTCGCGCTCGCGTATCATAAATTTCTTTTGCAATTTATACAATTTATTTTCTTTTATTATTTTATCTTTCTTAAGGAATAGAGTAAGCAGTACGTATAACGTTTTAAATACTTATTTTTGAAACTTAAAAATTAAATATCTTCTGATTTCTAAATGTTTCTAGTATGACCGCATTGTGCTGTGGTTCCATGGTGTAATGGTTAGCACTCTGGACTCTGAATCCAGCGATCCGAGTTCAAATCTCGGTGGAACCTGAGTACTTTTATTTTACTGAGCTGGCAATCGCTTTTCCCTGTGACTATTGAGCAAGTAAATATAAGCGCTTTCTAAGTATTTTATACATGAATCTTTTATTAATAATTTATATTTTTTACTATCATATAATGTACATTATATTTGAAATAATTAGAAACTCTTACTAGATACTTCATTCAATGTATCTAAATAAATAAAATAAGATGTAAAAGTGTGTGTCTCGTAGCGCCAAAATGCATTGTCCTAGTATGTTCTGTTGTTTTGGGGGGTTATGGCCAATTATCTACTCGTAGGATTTAGGCCCATCGAGCGGTTGTCGACCAAACCGTTCGGATTTTTCCGTGGTTTTCTCAGAAACTAGAGTAAATACGGGTTACGACCCCTTAGAAAGACCCCCACGGAGGGCAACCCCCCCCCTTGTGTTGTCCTTATGACGTAGATTTATAAGCGCACTTCGGGCCAAGCACACAAATCCGAAATACCTGTTACACAAATAAACAAACGTAATACCAATGTGTAGCACAGTGGTTAAAGCGACTGTAATTGGTAGATGGCTCAAGTGGAGGAACAGGGTTCTGTCCTCTCGCGGGGCCGTCGATCTAGCGGTCTGGAGTTTTGGGCGGTTTTCTCCAGATGTAACGTGAATACGCGCTAGATAACCAGAAAAGTCCTACCCCAAGGCATTCCCTCCCCCACCCCTTGTGCTTATCCTTTCTTTGATGTGGATTTATAAGCGGTTCCTCGTGACCAAGCACACAAATCCGAATACATGTTCCAACAACAAATGTAATCGTAAATACCGTGCTTAGGTACTTAGAGTTCAGGAACCTTTTTATTCCTTGAGAAACTTTTGTAATTTTTGAATGCTTTTTTTAAGCTGATTTCTCAGTGCAATGAACATGCATTAGCTGGTATAGAATAAAACACCGTTTATACATCTTTGGATAAATGCAAAAAAGAAGTTTATTTTTACGTTTTAATGATAACGTGTTTTGGCCCAATTTTAATTTCTAAAAACCAAAACCAAACTAGGGAAAATCACCATCGCCTTTTTTCATAGCTTATTAGCATCAGTTGTAAATGGCGATACGTAATTTAAACAGACTGAATACTGATAAAGAGCACATTCAAACAAATTTTAATTTGCATCTATTTTCTTTTCTTATTCATACCTTTTCCTTTTTGCATATTCATATTCCTTTTTTTTTTTAAATATTTCACTACAAAATTGAAAAGTGTTTATAATATTGGTTTGTCTATCTTTCTGCAGGTCAGTCTACATGCTGTGTTTGTGTGCGGAATTTGTGTATGCCGTCCTTGACCCAAAAATTCTGCTGAGCAGGACATGACTGTTAGCAGTATCCGTAAAGGAAAAATACCTGCTTTTCGAAAAAAGAGCGCTGTTTAAGCCTTTATAAGGCGAGTTTATGAGCGGAGAGTCCAAAGTACTTGGGATTTTTCTGGCCCATTCTTTAGGATTAATTCATATATTTTCCCTCTGGTGTAATATCTCACGTGAAAATTGGAGAAACAAATATTAAACAAACATATAGAAATTTTGCAGGAGAATACATTCATTATTCAAAAAATCAAAGTCAGAAAATTACCTGCTGCTTGTACACGGAATTAAACGAAAATATATATAATTGAAAGCGACGATTCTTATCCTCAATTGTCGAGTAATCATTGTAGCTTTCTTTTAAAGAACGAATTTCTTTCTTTTAACGAATGAAAGAAAAGTTCATAAGCCAAATATAATTTAGAATCTAGATGTATGGAAAAAATGTACATCCAATATAACTGAACAAAAATCAGAAAATTCACTAATAATCATTGATTTCTGTATTTCATAAACCGTAGGTGGTGAGTATCCTTACCCCGGCCTTATAAAGGGTTAACTTTCCAATGCTAAAAATATAGATACACTTAACCAAAGTCATAAATAGTATAACATGTCTGTGTTCTTTTAATCAGTTGTCAGACAATTTCAGTGTCGTGTGTTGTGGGATTACTGCCAATTATCTACACGTAGGATCTAGGCCGATGGGTGAGGTGACCTCCTCAGGGGTCTTTCTAGGGGTCCTAACCAGTATTTACGCTAAGTTTCGGTGGAAACCTCCGAAAACTTCGAACGGTTAGGTCGGCGAACGCAGCCTGGTTTTTAAAACAGAAACCTTCCGTCTCCAAGTTCAGAGTGCTATGCGCTCGGCCACTAGTAGGGATAAACTATGTGTCGTTAGCAGTGTCATAAACAAACAACAAACCAACTTCTAGCTTTTTTTTTTTTTTTTTTTTTTTCGAAGTTAGCACAAGCGTACATGAATAAGGTACTCTCAGGTCAAAAATAATTTTTAAAATATTGAATCAGTAAAATAAAGTTGTAGTTCTTGTTGTTTCATTTTAATATTATCTTAAATAATATTCTAAAACATTTCTTTTCAATTTTAATGTTATTTTTAATAAAATTCTAAAAGCGTTCTTTTCTTCTTTACCGTGGCCGAATGAATTAGGCACTTAACAGGGTGGACGGCTAAAGTATGAAAGTCTAAGCGTTCCGGACTATCGCGCGGCTCTCGATCAAACGGTCTGGAGTTTTGGTCAGTTTTCTCCAGATGTAACATGAATACGCGTTAGAGCCCCCTAGAAAGTCTTCCGCACTAAGCATGCCACATCCTTAGCAGATAACTTAGCTGCTATAACCTTAGCTGCTATGCCCAAGCCTTGGCTATAAAATTTTTATGTCCAGGGCACTTTTCATATTTTATCCCCTATATACAGCAGGCTCAATTTTTGTGCCAATATGTATAGCTTGAAACTCAAATTTTTGGCCTATTTGTGTATGTGTGCCCATGCGATAATCAGGGCCTGGCCATAGCAACATGAACGAACTAAAAGTTTTTCCGAAATGGGAAAGCCGATTTATTGAAGATGATTTAGTTCAGCTATCTGTAAATCTCTTAAAGCTTTATGAACAAAACAATTCACAACAGAAATGATAGAGATTATGAAATAAATTAAATGCGTATTTGTTGGTTTATAAATTTTATAAGTGCGATAGCTTTTTTTTTTTTACCCCCCTAAAATATATTTCACTAAACGAGATTTTGAATCGCAGTTTAACAGATTATTACATTTCTATGAATAACTACTTGTAGCTTGAACAGAACACATAACACCAATTGTAGGGATGGTAAAATAAATGAAACACCTATTTTTTTTCACTCTTATAAATTTTATCAGTGCTTTCCATAGTTTTTCTCTAAATGTATTGCACAAATCGATGATTCTGAAGTACGGTTTTGCTACTATAGTGCTGCCATCTGTGAATCACTACGTGCTGCATGAACAGAACACGTTTATAATAGGCATAATAGCATTCCCGGACTGGCCAGGGTGTCTGTCTGCAGACGGGTGGGCCCCCCCAAACAGAAAAAAGAAAACAAAAAGTGCTATACTGACAGCACTTAATGAAGTTTGACACAGAAAATTTTTTTGCAGCTGCATTTGCGCCCCAAAAGGCTTCAAAACACTTCATATGTAGTTCTCAAAATCTTTTGAGAGAGGATTCCCGAATGAACAAGGGAGTAATATGAATAGCGCCTATTAATTAATAGATCAATTATGAATTCATTAATTATCAATCATAATAATAACACCATACATCCCCCCCATAACCCGAAAGTTAACGCATCCTATTATTTATCGGTTATACAATAACCCGAGCCCCCCCCCCTTCTCATGAGACGGGCGGGCCCCTACCCTCCCAGTTCGGGCCTGTTTAAAATAAAAGAAAAATCAGATCGACAAGATCATTAGATTGGCATTTATGACGGCATTAAATATGCAAACAAACGGCAGCTGACAGCTGCATCAATATTTCAAATGTTTTTTTCTCAAAATAGATTTTCGAACGATTTTCTGAAGTTCAAATTATTCCATGCGCATTAAATTTTGTGAAATCTTTCTGAAATTTGGTTAGAAAAAATCATTCATGAGTATTTTGAGATAACTTAGTAATAGTCTTATTATATTTTTTTTAATAAATTACTTTTTTACATTTTTGCATTATTTTAATTGAAATTTTCCTGAAAATCATATGCGTTTACGAAAATAATTTTCTCTTTCCTATAGTTCTGATTGCAAGTAAGTGTTCAACTTTTTTTCTTAAGCTAGCTTTATGTAGCCACAACAAGAGTCGGTTATCACACACGAAAACTGAATGTCGCATGAAGCGTTTTTGATAACATCATTAATTAATAACATCAATAATTAATATGTTTTAATTCATTTCTCAACTAACTAAACAATGAGATTAACCTGGATCTAATATTTTTCCAGATTCCGGCAACATTATATCACTATACAAAGAGGTAAAGGAAAGGCTTTTGGAACATTTTAGTTTGAATTGTATTTATCACAGTAGAGCAAGAAAACAGTGACAACATGCATTCAATTCAACTGAGCTTTATTACAACATAATCAAGTAAAACAATACATGTTCTTGAATATGGGAAACATCAAGACCTTCAAAACAATACATGTTCTTGAATATGGGAAACATCAAGACCTTCAAAACAATACAAACAACTCCTAAAATAATTCATGAAATATTAGTCCATGCAAGTTTCTTGACCTGAACATTTTCTACAAAGAGACTTGCATGATGTATAGAAACATAGGCTCACTGAAGACTCAATTCTGTTATTTTAAAGTTTAAATACATTTAAACACCAAATTTACAGAATTGGATTGCATTGCATTTTATATTAAGGCAAATCTATTCCAAGTCCACCTGTCTAGGAAGGATGCCTAGAACGGCGGACTTTGAGGATTCTAATGCGTATTCACGTTACGTATGGAGAAAATCGCTCAACACTCCAAACCGTTAGATGGCTGCGCGAATAGGCTTGAACTCTGAAACTTTACACTTCAGCCGTCTACCATGTTCAGTGTATCCACTAGGCTATGGTGTCCCAATAATAGGCTAACAACATACCTTCAGAACTGATTTGACAAAATGCATTTTTATGCCATATCTACCCTACTTAGTAGTGCTAGGAGGGAGGCACCTTCAAAATGCCAAGATCTAGAAAATTTAATTCAAAATATTAATGTATTCATTCTAAAATTAAGCTTGAAAATGATACAAAAGTTTTAATCTCCACATAAGTTTTAAGACTAATGACCCATTTCACAAGCAGCATAATTTGGCACTTTTGGTGATAATTCGGGAAATTAATATATTCGAATCATAGTTTTGCTATTTACATACGTATTTCATATGCATGAACTTAAGTATCCGAGCAATAGTTTACTTTGTTGTTCCAATTACATGGGGAAATTGAGAATAATCACTCAATGCTAAATTATAATACATGGATTGAAGTAACATCATGAGAAATCTGCCGAATAATTTATTTCAAAACAGATTTAAAACTGAAGAAAAATGCAGCATTCAATTGCAACCCTAAATTCAGAATAGAATTTTAGAGTTTACGTAAAGCGATTACCACAATTCTGTACCACAGAACCAGACGAACGTCAAATCCAAATATTGGAATTTTCAGGTTAAAGCGTTGATTCTAAACGAAATATCTATGAATGGGTTAAGTATATACAAATTTATTAATGTCAATAATTTTTTTGGCGTCTGATTCAATTATTAACTCTGCAACCAGACCTAGAGTTCATTTCTTACAGTTTTTGGTGTCCTCCTGAAAAGTTTATCTAGTGCGACTTACGTTAATCTGGTTTTGAGGTACGGAATTATCAATTGCATCAGCGATTTCATGAAAATAGTACAATAGGCGGTTTATAATGTAAATAATTTTTGTAGTGTCTCCACTTTTACATTGTTTCATAAATTTTCAAAATTCTAAAAGTACAGTAGTAATACCAGAATTGCTAAGAGTCCAACTGGATATGTAACAAAGCTTTTTCATTAAAAATGAGATTATTAAAAAAAAATAAACTAGAAGATTTTCTTATTTAAATAAATTTTGTGAACAATGAAAACGTAACTATGATAAACTAATTTGCAAACAGGTCAAGGATAGAAATTAATTTTGCAAAATAAAGTCTATATTTTAATTCAGTTATTACAAAACGAAAAGCAACATTAAAGTAATAGTTGATTTTAATTTAACTCAACATTAAACAAATATTCTGAGGGCGCGACTAACGCTACACAAGGCCAAATACTTTTAGTAGAGTAGTCTCATGTGAATATTGTCTTCTAACAATCCTATTCTCGAAAGTTAAGAAAGTACACAAAATAATTTCCAACATAAAAAAATCCACATCATTTTGCACAACAGTGAAGCCATAAAAAATGTTGGCATAACAAAGAAAACCTTAAGCCATGTATTTTTAAAAGTACTAAATTCTTATTACTTCTCAATTTGTGTTACACTTCTCTTCTGGTCAAAAGAAAAAGCAATCTCCTAAAGTATTCAGCGAATATAAATCTTTGTCAAGGAATCTATACCGATGAATTTAAAAGTGAACGATATACTATTTAAAAACAAAGATATGTGCATGCAGTTCCATGATCCAATTTTTCAGGAATTAGGATGGTCAAGCATAAAAATTTACACAAAAACCTTTAAAGATTGCAGGGGGGAAAAATGTACCAGCAATTAAAAAAAAAAAAATTAAGCATTTTATTCAACAAAATCTTGTTCCAAAAATTTGTTGCTTAGTAACTTTAGGATCAGAATGGACAATATTTTGGCAAGGGAAAAATCAATTGTTCAATAGTTTTAAATATAAAGAAATATTCGAACAACAATTGGTCTCATGTGAATCATCTTTATTTATCACACATTAATTAAAACATTTTTTGGGAGAAAAAAATAAAACACAGAAAAGCAAAGAGTAGAAATACAAGTCAAGCTAGTATAGTTCGCTTTATGATTCATCACAGGATCGCTTGATATACAATCTTAAACGACTTTTGTAAGATCAGGCACCAATTTAAACACTCTCACACAATTCATTTTACAAGAGTAGACGACACTGCGTATTATCTTTTTAGAACAACAGCAGCTTATGCTGTCACTTCATATTACAAATTTATAGCAACCACTCTCTTGTTAAGTTACAAAAATTGAGGCACTTCTACTACAGCCTTCCTAAACTAACTACTTTTAAAATAGACCTTACCAAGTATTTAATTAGTGCGCGAAAACCATTATAAAGAAACATGCTATACAAGATCCAGGGAGTGTGCAACAATTTCAGACCTTAACATTTCTTTGAATAGATGTCAAAATTGTAAAAGTAAATCGATTAAATTCTAGTGAAGTAACTAAGCACGAAATAGGACTGCCCGTGCAACAGTATAGGTAAAATTTTAGTGTCCTCAACTATAGCTGCAGAGTCTACAAAAGTTATAGAAGGTACTCTTGATCAAGTAAATCTGCATGGCTATGAGTCAGTATAGTAAAATACTTAAGAAAATGCTCATAATTCATGTGCAAACTAAATTTAAATTTCACCAAGCAATTTGTTTCGACAAAGTGTGAACTCTGCATGGGGTATTTGCACCGTTTTGATATTCACCAAAACATTACTTCTGTATTTCTTAATAACCAAGGGAGGGAAGATCATATTTATGCAATTTGCCAAGAGTGAGCACTTTTGAGTTATCTTTATAACAAATAGCAAGTAGTCCTATACAGAACAACGAACTGTCTCACGAATATTAATAAAGTTTTTATTTTCAGAAAGAACGAATAGTGGGCTTAAATCTCCCTCCTCGATTTGAGCGTGTAGAATATAGGTCGACTCTCCGATGAGTTCTCAGGCTAACTGATACCATTAAGATGGACTGGAGTTATCCAGGCAACTTATATTCCTCTAACCGTTATTAAATATAACATGGGTTACTACCATTTTAAATCGCAATCATTATCGCATTAGTTTTAAAACATTTTTTTAGAGGCTTTCAGGTAGTTAACAATTCTATGATATTAAATTAACTTTAGTTCAAAAGCGTTGAAAGTCGCTTGCATAGTATATCTTGAACGAAAGTGATAATACAGATTACTGTAACATCAGTAAATGAACTTTACTTAACCAGAAGTTTATATCTGCATAACATTCACCAAGCCAAATTCCTTACTCAAAATGATGTAGCACTAGTGTCATAGCTGGTTCTAAGACATTACCATCTGCAGATAATTAGAAGAATTTTCAAAACACTTATTAACGCATAAAACTTTCACCCTGTTAGCTTAGGAGTTCGATGCTTTTTTTAATACACGAGTACATACGCATAGCTGACCACCCATGTTTTACATAACCATATCCTTAGCTCTCCGTCCCCCCCCCCCCAACCTCACCGTAACATTAGCTTAACCCTGTCACAAAGCGCGGACATTTTACAGGAAATCTGGTGGGCACTTCAGATCAGAAAACAATTATTAACGAAGTAGTTATTTGCAAGTACCTCGCCTGTTCTTTTTCCTAGTTGAAATTTAAATTACCATAAAGTTGCTGGCTTTCTAAATTTTTATTTCAAAACGCAATTATGAAATCCAAGTTTTGAATAAGCTTAAAATTATCTGGCGATTTATTATAATGAAGTATATATCAAAGGATGGAGCCTGTACAAATATATTTTTATAGGGCCCAATACAGGCCCCTTGCTTTGTAAATACTTCATTTTAGTAATTTATACTTTTCTGAAATCAAGATACTCTGGAAAGTAAAAACTAAAAACAAATGTCCATAAAAATAGAACAAACACGTTAGAAATCCGTCATTTTGTTCAACACTCCGAAATTGCCGTCCTGTGTTAGAAAACTGGAGGCTGATCGTGTTACTAAGTTCTTTCACTTTCTGCATCAATTTATTGCAACAGCGCCTTAAATATTTGCGAGTTTTAGATAACGATTATTTAAGCTTAAAAATCGACACTGAAGTCACTTATAAAGCCGATCTCATTTTGGCATTAACTGCTGCGAAACAAAAACAGATTTACAAGTTATTAAATTTTGCATTCACCATTTACTACTAGTAGATGGTAATGTATTAGTACAATGAATATATTCACGCACAATGTTTTTCCATTTGAAACTTCAAGGCAATTAAAGTCCATTTATTGCTGTTCTAGCTTCGGCATGTAGATTTAATTTATTAAAATGTTCCATTTTAGTCAAAGTATACATTTTAATAAGGCAAAACTGATTAAAAATTACTTTATCAAGTTATTTTGCAGGCCTAAAATAAATACCTTTACGGAGAGAATTGCTAAACAAGTATAATTTGTGAACTTTTTGAAAATTAAAGTTCTGCTGTAATTTTTTCCCACTTCGAAATTATCAATGAAGTCAAATCTACAATTCTGAACAATATGCGGATATATCATTTTAAAAAACACGTACATTACTAACATTTTGAGACAAGTTCGAATGACAGTTTGCCAAGTTGTGATCTTTTATCTTCTCCCTCTCAAAAATCTTGCTTGGATTCAGTCCCACACTACAAAGTTTACATACCAAACTGGAACTTTATTTCATTACAAATAACACCATTTTATTGGTTTTTAAAATGTCCGTGCTCCAAATCAGGATCTATTTTACTTTGTTAGAAGAAAATTGACAAATTTCCACTTCGAGAGGAATTAAATTTAGTGAAATTACTGCATATGGCAGTCCGTTTTAAATAAATTGTATTGAATTTTTCAAAAAGGAGTAATTCTAAAGTTTTCTTAAATAAAGCAAAACTTCCATTTCAAAATTTCAATGGTGCTTAGAAAGTCAGTTTAAGTATAAATTCTAGAACGTTTAACACTTCATGAAAACTATTAAGGTGGAATTTTAACTGCAAAAAGATAATTTTGCAAAGTAATGAAGCTAACAGACTAATTTTAGATTTTTCAATTTTATAGTCAGTATTAATTGAAAATTTCAGTGTTTATTGAAAATAGGCAAGAACGTATTGGGAAAGTGATGGGAAGAGAGTGGTTACTTTCACAGAATATTTAAAAAAACATTTCCAAAAACTGGCAGTTATTGCAACATAATTTGCATATTAAAAGATTTATACTAAGGCATACACAATTTCAAACCCATCCTTGATTAATCCAAAACACCTCTAACAATAAAGAAATCTCATATTCCAAGATGATATTATTGTACTTTGGCAAAAACATTTTTACACACAATTCTTATTGAAAAACTGAAGTAGTATTTTCTTACAGAAAGGATCAAGTTAATACAGTTGAAGACTTCTTATAATTACTATCGATTAAGGCTTTAGTTTAGCCTCCAGCAATGAAAGTAGCAAAACTTTAAAATTGTAATTTTTAACTAAAAACTAGAAAAGAGCTTTCTCGTTCAAATACTTTTGTGAACTATGAAAAAGATTTATGATAAATTTGCAAACAGAACAGTTACAGAAATTAATTTTGTAAAATAAGGCCTAAATTAAATCAATTTTTACGAAATTAAAGTACGAGTTCAGGTTTCAATTTAATATTGAACAAGTGTTTTGTGGGCGACTAAGGCCTCACAAAGCCAAATACTTTGAGGAGTAGTTTCGTGTGAATATTGTCTTCTAACAATCTTTTTACACTCAAAACTTCATGAAGTTCAAAATTGAATACTAACAAAGTCTCCAACATATCAATATCGCGTCATTTTGCATAACACAGTAAAGCCCCAAGATGTTCGCATAATCCAACAAAAACATTAAGCCATGTATTTTTGAAAGTACTGAATTATCTTATTACTTATCAATTTGTGCTAAACTAGAAAAGCAAAACCCTAAAGTATTCTCGCAAATATAAGTCTTTGTCAAGGAGTATAGATTAGTCATGTACCAATGAATTAAAAATAAATGATATGCTATTTCAAACTAAAGATAACTGCATGCAGTACTATAATCCGATTTTCAGGGATTAGGATCGTCAAGCACAAACATTTGCACAATAGCCTTTACAGATTGTAGAAAAAATGTAACAATTTTAAAACCTTAAGAATTTTATTCATCAAATTTCATTTAACAAAGCATTTACACATCAATTAACCAATTCTCATTCCAAAACTTTGTTGCTTAGTAACTTTAGGACCAGAATGAACAAAATTTTCAGGGTTCATGCTCATTTATTGAAATTAAATTCCCCGAGTTTTCCCAGACACATTCCTACAAATTTCCAGGTTTATCGCAAGCATAAATAAAAGGTAATGATCGGTATTCCAAATAACTAATTAGCATTTATGTACTTAATACTTTGAACTAGTTACATATTCATAAACGGATATTACTAAAAATATTGAATAAAATGTTCCTAGTACAGCATGGTGAAACTTAGCTAGAACTGGGAAGAAAATAAGCAATAAAATATTACTAGTAATACAAATAAGTACCTTTTCCCCCGAGTTTTCACCGAGATAATTAGTTATAAAAAAATTCCCCGGGTTTTTCCTGAGGCGTACGAACCCTGAATATTGGTAATGGAAACTCAATTGTTCAATTGTTTCAAATATAAAGAAACAATTCTTTGAAAAACAGTGTCGCATGCGAATTATATTAACTTGCACACATTAAAACCTTTTTGAAAAACTAAAAACAGAAAAGTGAAGAGTAGAAATACAAATCAAGCTGGTTTAGTTTTGCTTTACGATTCTCCATCACAGAATCTCACGATATACAATCTTAAATGACTTTCGTAGCATCGGGTACCAATTTAAACACTCTCACACAATTCATTTTATAAAAGTATAGACGACACTGCGTATTATCTTTTTAAAACACTTTTGCTGTCACTTCATAACAGAAATTGTTTATAGCAACCACTCTCTTGCTAATTAAAAAAAAAAAAATTGAGCCATCTCTACATAACAACCTTCCCTAAAATAACCACTTTCAAAATAGACCTATTAAGAAATTAATTAATGCTCGAAAACTATTAAAAGCATTCTACGAGATCCGGCGAGTGTGTAACAATTTCAGGCTTTAAAATTTCTTTGAATAGATATTAAAATTGTAAAAAAATAAAACCCGATTGAATACTAGAGAAGTAGCTAATCACAAATTAGGATTTCCACCCGTACAACAGTATAGGTAAATTTTTGTGTCCTCAGCTATAGATGCAGAGTCTACAAAGATTAAAGAAGGTACTCTTGATCAAGTAAATCTGTATGGCTATGCGTCAGTACACTAAAATACTTAAGAAAATGCTCCATTCATGTGTAAAACTAAATTTTAGTATGACAAAACAATTTTTTTCGACGAAGTGTGAAACATGCATGGGGTATTTGTACAGTTTTGATATTCACCAAAGCATTACTTCTGTAACCACCAAAAGATGTTCTCACCAAAGCATAAGTTCTGTTCTTGATAACCAAGGGGAGAAGGGAGAGAAGATCACATTTATTCAATTGCCAAGAGCGAGCAGTTGAGTTATCTTGCTAACTAACAAAAAGTAGTCCTATACGAAACAATAAGTTACCTCACGAATATTAATAGTGTAAAGGTTTTATTTTCAATTCAGAGAGAACAAATAGTGGGCTTAAACCGCCTTCCTCGCTTTGAACGCGTAAAATATTAGGTTGGCTTTCCGATGAATTCACGGGCTAACTGATGTCATTAAAATGGACTGGAATCATACAGCCAACTTATAATCCTGTAACCGTAATTTAATATAACATAGGTTAATACCCATTTCAAATCGCAATCATTATCGTTTTTAGTTTTAAAATATAATTTTTAGTAGCTTTCGGGCAATTTTTAACAATTCTATGATATTAAATTAACTTTTTTTATTCAAAAGCGTTGAAAGTCCTTCCATAGTGTAATTTGAACGAAAAAGCGATAATACCGAGTACTGTAACAGCAGTAAATGAACTTAACATGAAGTTTATCTATTAACATTTACCAAGCCTAATTCCTTACTCAAAATGATGTAGCACTTGTGTCATAGCTGGTTCCCATACTTTACCATCTACAAATAATTAGAAGAATTTTCAAAACATTTATTAACGCATGAACTTTTCACCCGATATCTTATAAGTTTAATTTTTTTTTTTTTTAAATACACGAGTAGATAATGCATAGCTGACCACCTATATTTTAAATAACCATATCCTTAGCCCCCAACCGTAACATGAGTTAAGCTCTATCTCCGCCACAAAAGCGCGGATGTTTTACAGGAAATCGGGCGGGCACGTACGTTTAGAAAAACAATTACTGATTAGCGAACTAGTTATTTAAAGTATGTCCCGTTTTTTTTCCTATTTGAAATTTTAAATTACCCTAAAGTTGCTGGCTTTCTAAATTTTTATTTCAAAACGCAATTATGAAATCCAAGTTTTGAATAAGCTTAAAATTATCTGGCGATTTATTATAATGAAGTATATATCAAAGGATGGAGCCTGTACAAATATATTTTTATAGGGCCCAATACAGGCCCCATGCTTTGTAAATATTTCATTATAGTAATTTGTACGTTCTTGTAATCAAGATACACTAGAAAGTTAAAACCAAAAACCTAGTGCCCGTAAAAATAAAACAAGCGTTAGAAATCAATTTTGTTCAATCCGAAAATTGCCGTCCAGTGTTAGTAACACAAGCAGCCTTCAGTTTTCAGAGTCTTGTTACTTTCTGCATAAATTTGTTGTAAAGCGCCTGTTAAACTTTCACAAGTTTTAGGTTACGATTGTTTTAAGTTTAAAAAATTGACCCTGTACTCACTTATAAAGCCGATCTCATTTGGATATTATCTGCTGCGAAACAAAAACAGATTTACAAGTTATTAAATTTTACGTTAACCATTTACTACTAGTAGATGGTAATGTATTAGTACCATCCAATATTAACAGATATATAGTACAGAGTATATTAACGTACAATTTTGATTAAACTTCGCGCATAATTTTTCCCCCATTTGAAACTTCAAGGCAACCAAAGTCCATTTATTGCTGCTCCAGTTTCGGCATGTGCATTTATTAAATTTTCCATTTTAGTGAAATTCCACATTTTAAAAAGGCAAAACTGATTAAAGTTTACCTTATCAAGTTATTTTGTAGGCCTAAAGTTAACCTAACCCAATTTTCAGGATTGCGAAACAAGTATAATTTATGACATTCTAACTTGTTAATCAAGTACAGCAATGAATCTACAAGTCTGACTGAATAATATATCAAGGTAAAATCGCATGCATTACCGATATACTTTGAGACAAGTACGAATGACAATTTGTCAAGTCGTGATCTTACATCTCCCTCTCGATAAAAGCTTGCCTGGATTCAGTCCCACACTACAAAGTTTGCATACCAAACTGTGGAACTTCTTTATTTGATTAAAAATAAAACAAATTTATTGGTTTTTAAAAATTACCGTCCCCATATAAGAATCCTAATTTCACTTTGTTTGAAATAGGGAAATTGAGCGAAATGAGTTTTTCATATGGCAGGCTTTTTAAAATAATTCTATTAGATTTTGCAAAATGGATCGATTCTAAAGATTTTCTTAAATAAAAACTTATTTCAATGGTGCTTAGAAAGTCAGTTTTAGAGTAAATTCTAGACTGTTTAATACTTAATAGTTTTCATAAAATTTAAATTTTAGCTCAAGGATTATTTTTCAAAGTAATAAAGCTAGAAGACTAGTTTTAGACTTTTCAATGTTATAGTCGGCGTGAATTTTTATACTCCAGTGTGATCAATTCTAAAGTTTTTCTAAACTAAATCAAAACTTCATTTCAAAATGTCCATGCTGCTTAGAAAGTCTGTTTTAGTATAAATTCTAGAATGTTTAACACTTTATGGAAACTACAGGTGAAATTTTAGATCAAAGATAATTTTTCAAAGTAATAAAGCTAGAAGCCCTAGTTTTAGACTTTTCCATTTTATAGTCAGTTTGAATTTAAAACTCCAGTGTTTATTGAAAATGGGCAAGAACGTATTGGGAAGGTGACATGAAGAGAGTGGTTACTTTCACAGTATATACAAAACAAACATCTTTAAAAAACTGACAATTTTTGCAACATAATGTGCATATTATAAGATTTATACTAAGGCAGACAAAATTTCAAGACAATCGTTGATTAAGTCAAAAACGCCTTTGACAGTAAAGAAATTTCATTAGATTCCAAGACAAGATTATTGTACTCTGGCAAAAAACATTTTTATACGCAAGTCTTGATGAAAAACTAAAGCAGTATTTTCTTACATAATAAAAGGCTTCAACTGTATTAACTTGCATGCTTTATCATTACTATGGATTAAGTTCTTAGTTTAACCTCCAGCAAAACTGTACTTTAACCAATTTAAAATCTCATTTTGTTAAGAAAGTAGTTTTCGGAATTATTTCTGAAATAAAGAACCACTTTAAGAAAATACAAAAATGTTTCAAGCTGTAATAATTTTAGTAAAGTTTTCAAAAATTCAAATCTGACATAATGCAAGCTAACGAGTAATGTTAATTAACATTAGCCAACCCTCCGAATTTTCAGTATTAACAATGGATATGTCCTCAAAGCTGGACGTATCGAAAATTAACTGCTAAAACAAATAGTCTTTTTTTCAAAACTGTTTCAATTATTACTAGTTTTTGGTTGCACATAAATGACTTCAGAACAATGGACTTTAAGCTGCTCAGCTCGCCTCTTAATTAGGTAGTTATTTTCGAACATAACGTGTGGAATTAATGCATTTCAGCGCATCTAATGCCAACAATTTTTTAACGTTAACATGAAATAACATAGAAGTGTCCAAATTTGGTTGGTTGTGGTTAAATGGAGCTAGGTCCACATCAGGACAAACAGGACAAGCACTAGATTACATTTAAACAAAGACAAACATGGTCTAGCACTATAGTCGGCGCAGATATAGAAGTGGAAATTAATATTGTCCCAAATTTGGAAAAATCGTAAAATTAATTATCCCAGCGTTTCTCAACCTGTGGGGCTCGCCCCAGAATAAACACTGAACGTATGCTGAAAAATGTGAAGGGGGAGCGCCCCCCCCAAACCGCAATAGGAATGCATCTATAAACTTAGCAATTTGCTTATACTTTTTAAAAAGCAAAAAATTTGCTAGTATCCAGCATTCAAAATATCTAGGCGATTCCCTCATTTAGCCTCATTAATTAACCCTCATTAATTTTCTATTAATAAATATATTATAGAATTGTGAAAGTTAATGTATACTCATTTTAAAATTCTGTCCGAGCAATTCCGCATAATTGATACAGCTTAGCCTTTGAGTGCGAGGATAACTTTGAGTGGGTACAGTTTTCTTACTTCGAATACAAAAAACAAATGCCGAATTTAAAATCGCCTGCGAATGACAATTCTGCTTCAGAGGAATAAAATGGTTAGCGTAGAACAAGTGAGAAACAAAATGAAACAAGAGAGAAAACAAACTCAACGATAGGACAGAAAACGGAACCTGACACAGAATACCCTTCCGCAAGCGCCGTTTAGTCCTCTGCAATTTCACATGAACGAAACGTTCATCACTAAGCGCAATTTTCAATTTTAACGCGAACTGTACCGAGCTCAACGCCACCCTCTTGTACTCTTATGGCACTCAAAGTTGCTTTAGTTGTTTGGCGCATTGACGAAACCTGGCATGTACACTGGAGGAGGACAAAATGTTTTCGTATATTATATAAAATATTTTCAAGAAAGGGGTGTCTGAACCACAGCGATTTTTTTCGGGGAGGCATTGCCCTTCTTTCCTTTAGTAAGTTACACCTATGGGTTTGCACTATGAATTTCATTTTATGTACAGCACGCATAAAAACACTTGATAAATGATCTACAGTTATTTGCGACGGACTTAAAAAATTAACAGTAGGTAAAATTTGCCGCACCCTCGACAAATATTAAGATAACTAACAAAATCCATTCCCAAGATACCGTTTAACAGACATTGTCTTAAAGTCATTCGACGGGCAAGAGAAGCTACAATAATATTGCGCGACCCTGTTTTCAAGTGCTTGTTAATTAACTGCAAACTTCAAACAGTGAAAATTCATCGTCAATATTTCAAGATTTTATGCTTTTGAAGAGGACGGATTTCACGTATGTTTGGAATCGTCTAAGCCAGCGGTTCCCAACCTTTTAACTTCGCGCCCCTCTACAAAGGCTAACGTACAGCGGCGCCCCCTCCCATTTTTGAGCATACATTCAGTTTTTCATTCTTCAACAATGAACATAGTCGCATTTTCTACGAAATAAATTTTATCAGTAAAGTTGGAGTAAACATTTTAAGCGAAAATACATTTTTTTCTACTAAACAGATGATTTTTTGAAACACGCCCTTTTTGTTTATCGTCCTCCCTCTAGGAGGTCGCGCCCCACCGCTTAGGAAACACCGGTCTAAGCACATCATACATAGGCTGGATCGCTCGAGTCCCGAATTGGGTAAGCCTTTCACTACCAAGAACTCCGCACAAAGCTAAATATCCTGACCTTCCCTCCCCCCCCAATTTAACGAATATTAACCAATTTCAATCCAATATTCTATACTCTTAACCCTACACAGTGGTATTAAGACAATTGTTCTCAATTGTATAATATTATGCGATTTATAATTATTATATAATGTGTGTTGTATATAATGTGTTATCCCATGTATATAGTTTTTTGTTCCTAATGTTTTAATGTGTTTTTAATCGTTAGTACTATGTTATTGCAAACAGGCCACTCTGAACGAAATGGATTGGTAAAAATTAAAATTAAAATATAAATATATATAGATGTAATAATTGGCGGAACACGGGAACAGGAATTCTTCCCCAATAAAAAAAAGGAACTAAGTGGACAGTGTTCTATAGCTCAGACTATTATGAACTGTAAACTGTGAAAGATATACGAACTATGAAAATACGTGAACTGTATGATGTAGCATCATCAGCATTTTTTTTAAAGAGATTTTGTTCTGTATTACTAAGATCCTTGTTCCTTCTGCTACTGGGATACTGCGAACCCCAGTGGCATATTTTGTATTCTTGTTCAAAGTTAAATAAACTGGACTCTTCCCCCGGAGGGGGAGAATACTGCCGTAAACCTTGGGTCGGCCCCCTGGTGGGTGTCTTACAATCTTACACTTAACCCTTTAATGAGTGGTGTCCTCGCCGTGGGGACAACCGACATTTTGATTGACGAAGTTCAAACTATATAAAATACTTGAGGACTGCTACACACGAGAATCCTTTGACGTTTAACACATAACTAATAACGTAATAATGACCTAAAAATTGATGGCGAATTTTTATCACTTATTACCGGCCTCCCAGAAGAATTTAAAGAGAACAGGATGAAAATAGGACATCGATAGAGAAGAAAAACTAGATGGCCTACCCAATGGCGAAAAAAGGCAGCCTTTGTCATCGCCTGATTTAACTACCAGCAATAGGGTGGTCGATCGAATCACCCTTCACCGAACTCGAGAATATTGACACAACTGGCCTGTGCGACAGCAAACAGCCCCCATCCCTTCACAAACAGCAATCTACACTTCAGAAGAACGTTCCACTCCAAGACGAACATTCAAAGCGTAAACAAGCATTTAAAATCTAACTGCAAGCATTTCCTTGGGTCCTTCCTTTACTATAATGGCGATCAGACATTGCTCTGAAGCATCTGTTAAAATTTCATTGGCAGAATTGCCTTCCATATTCGTAAATTTGAATGTTTCTACTAGCGATCTGCATGTATAGCAATTATTTCTCAGACTTAATATTCTGACTGACCGAAATTCTTCGAGGGTGAAAGTAATGCTTTCCCCGAGTTTCAAGACCTTGCTCGTTTCTGCCTTAACATCGAAGTTAATCTTTCACTAATTCTGCATTGTGCTAATCCATGAACTAAGGACTTTGCCACAATCGTTAACGCGCTTTAGAGAAAGCTGCCCTTCACCATTAAGGTGGGAGGGGGATTAAATTTAAAATACGAAATGTCCGTACTTGTAAGCCGAATCAAAGCGCTCGCGAAGCTATTAAATTTGGAAGAAGTTCTCACGCGGAAATCTTTAGCATAGTCAACCTGTCCAACACGTCGTGCGAAGAAAGCCACCCTTAAAAATGAAATTCCGGAAATTTAAATTTTGAAGAAGTCTAGAGGGGTTATTTTCTAGAGGGTGTTGCAACGTCCAAGTCGTCACTTGGATATTACAACACGGAGCTTGAGTCGTCACCCAAGTCCGAGCGCGAGATTGCCGAAACACAATTACGTCACCTAGGCCACACTAGGCCAAGAGAAGCTTCAAGTGGATTTATCTCTCCACACGCACATTTCCCTAGTTTACTTTTTAACGCAAAATTGTTCTTGAAATCAATGTTACAGATGTCCAAGTTCTTAAAATTGCAAATCATCGTAATTTTCCGTTTAAACGTTCGCCCTCTTTAAGCTTCCGTTGGGAGGTTAAGGTGACCTCTGAAGCCTCCGAAAGCTGTACTTCAAACTTGACAAAGCGTTTGAATAATAGCCAATGTCCTTTAGAAGCAGTATTAAATAAGTACTCTTTACAATGCCTCTTTAAGCTGTTGTGATCAAGATAGTATTAATATGTCGAACTGAATTTAAAACATTTTAGAGCCCATAACTATATTTTGCCAAGACATGAAGAAATCCGACTTTGGGCTCTTAACCCACTAACCTGGGTTAAAAGAGGCGAAATACATTTTTGAATCCAAGGACAAACACGATGCACCTTTCCTATCTTTGATTTCTTACCCGATATCTTGTGCCCATCAAATTTACCGGTAGTCGTTCCTTATAACAATACCCATTAAACCTTCAAGCCTTTCATCCGTATATTCCTATGCGTCAATTTTCAGGTCACTACGCAAGGTTTACTGTTTAAGGATAATTTAACGGATAAAAGATTGCAATTATATTTTGTACGTACCCATTAAAAATTGTGCAACATTACATACCAGAAATCTACCGATATCCATCAGGCGTAAAAATCTTTAAATCCAAACTTTTAGATTGAATACCTCCAGTTTTCACGGCAACTTTTAAATCTAAAGTTTGAGTAGACATCTCCGTGCTGGCATATTGTCTTTATTAGAGTTTGTCTACAGGTACCGTCCTGACGTTAATAATTTACGATCATTAATTTGAGACTCCCACCGAACACACAATTTTGTCCTCAAAAATTCACCATTTCTTGAAGAGAACTGGAGGCGCTAAAACATTTTCTAAGAGCCCGACACTTTTCCAAAGAAAATACTTTGGCTTCAAGCAGGACTCATTTGAAATATCTACGTTTTACAAAGCTGACCAACATTTAAAAATGCCATCTTCACCTATAAGACAATCGAATAGAATTAAGTACTCCCAATCAACGACTTCCGAATAAATTAATCAACGAGGAGAGAAACAGGGCCGTAACCATCAAATCAAGAAATAACCGCACACTAAATTCACCGTCAGCTCGAAACTAAACTTGAGCAGAAAAACCCCTTCCCACACACAGTGACTGCAAAGTCTGCATCAGAAATACAAAAGCAATAAAGAGGATGCATACTTATTCAAACACCACCACTTGACTTGCTATTTGTAAGAATTCAGTTAAATTTGTAAGAATTTGTAAGAATTCAGTAATTTTATTTAATAATTCAGTAATTATTTCAGTAATTTCAAGAATTCTATTTGTAAGAATTCAGTATTTCAGTTCCTCGATTCAGTTAAAATGCAATCGCATTAACCCAGTAAATGCCCTTAACATTTAAAACAAATTTGGGCAAAAGCACAAAAACTATCAGCTAAGACCTAAACACAATGTCACTCATTAAAGAGTTAACCTCCGATTTGAAAGCCTTCCACCCAAAAACCGTGGAAGCGGAATTTGTCGTATGGTCCTCCAGGGAAATTTTGTAAGGCCGGGCGGAGCACTCCTTTTTGGAAAATGAATTTTTCAAAAACTGGAGGGGAGGGAATAGTATTTGTAAAACTGCTCTAATGATTTTCATATAAAAATAAAAGGAAAAAGTGGGAGGAAAGTTTTTCCGGATACGCAATGCCACTTCTAATTCATGTTCGAAGGTTAACGAATATTCAACATTTCTGCCATTTAAAGCATTCTAGAATTATGTATTCAAAATTCAAGTATTTTAAACACTTCTAAATTTAGGTGCTAGAATTGCATAGCTAAACTGTTACTTTAACCCTTTCAGATCAAGTGTCCACATTTGAAGACAAAAATTAACTATACAAACGGACCAGATTGAGCATCCCCTTTGCCCACAAAGAAATACCAATTTTCCTGGAAAATTGAATCTGTTCATTTTCCCCCCATAGACAAACTAAATCTTATCTAAAGAAATTCTAAAAAATATTCAGATCTGAAAGGGTTAAGATACTAGTACTGTGCGACCAGGGCCGATCCAAGGAGGGTGCGAATGTAGGCGTTCGCCTAAGGCCCCGCTCCTGAGCCACTTTTTTGCTATCGTATTAAACCGAGCTTGGTAGACGGTTGCGATATATCCCGAAAAAGCCGAGAAATAAAACTAATATGTAATAGCAATGCTAACAGTAACTTGCTTAAGACATAGAAAAGTGGCCCCACTCTTGCGCTTCGCCTCGGGCCGGCCCTGGTGCGACATTTCAGATTTATCAAACTGATAAAAGACATTACAAAATATAACGTGGATCAGTGTTGCAATAACTGAATGAAGCATTTTTAGTCATGCGATATAACACAGGCTATCACTAGTTTTATCCAACTAGTGTTACGACCAGACTTCGTGCCGATTACAATCTACTGTAATCTATAACTGAAATATTTTACAAAAATGCTATGATTAAATTGCATTGTTAAAGAAATCAAATATCAAAAGAATTCTATAACTTCAAGATTAGTTATTTTACTAAAGTAACATTCACTAGTCATTATGGAAATTGTTAGTAATAGTAATCCATCTCATTTCTTTTAATCTATTACAGATTATCGTGTAATCGCACGAAGTCTTGTTACGACCAGGCCGATTACCGCACGGGCACTCGTAGCTAGAGTCCTGGGCACACATATACAAATAGGTGAAATAGTTATGCACCGTGAACACAAATAGTATGATCAGTCTCTATACACCGATTACAATACTTCAAGACACATGGGGGAAAATGGTCCTTTTCCTTGTAGTCTTGATACTAGTGTACGTTCAGACTTTTCGGGTGTTCCTTTAGATTCTAAACAGCTCCTTGGATCCATTCATCCTCAATTAGTTCGAAGGGGAGTGGTACAGGAGTCCTGCATTACCTAAAACTGAAAAGGAGAATTCATATAGCAAGCTGGCATTTACACTCCAAAGTACTTTATACAAAGCCATCTATTTAAGTTTGTTTTCCCCCCCCCCCTCAGACTATTTAAATCTGAAGGGTGTAACAACTATTCTAACCCTGAAGTACAATTAACCGTTACATCTTTATGTGCGAGGTCAAACAAAAGTTATAGGCACAATGCCTATCCCGCGATAAATCTGAAGAAATGTAACAAAAACTAAAAAATCCTTTACTCTAAAATAAGGATGAAAATAAACCTTATCATAATCTCTTGAAAGCCCTACAGGATTTCTAGACCGTTTCAGGAGACAATACTCAAGTTTCTCCTATTATCATTCCTTTGGGGATACCAAACGTTAGCCATGCTTTTGAGATTTTGAAAAACACGTCAAACTAAAATTTGATACATCTCGAACGTAGTGTTGCTCTTGAGAATCTTTCATTTATCCGTTTGAAAATACTATCAAGAATTAATGCTCATGTGAATGCATGTTTTAAAATTTAATTTGAAATCTTATGGAAATTGAAGCAGCTAAATCGCATATTCAGATACATCAAATGGAGGTAAGCGTTTGGATGTGTTACATGCATAAGGGATGTCGGCACAGCGTAAAACAAATCGATGTGATTAAACCGATTATCCTGTATTAAAATAGTGACGCTGCAAAAGTTTGCAGAATGTCTCTGAAAATCTTAATCCCGAAATTTCCTATACTAATAGCAGCATATTTAAACAAACCGTTAGTACTGTGGATTGCCCACGTAAAAAATAAATTTCAGATTTCAAAAATCTTATACGTAAACTTAAAATCAATTTTGATTATGTTTTTAAGTTTTATACAAGATTTCAGAAGCACAACTGACCGTATGTTGCCTACAATAGGAGAAAAACTTTCCAAGTTTCATATTGGCGCATACTGGGATAGCTATGAGTCATCAAGTCTGAAAAACTATTATGGATGCATTAAGAGATAGATATCTAAGCTTTAAGTAGTTCATTGGTTTGAAAATCGTTCGAAATTTCTATTTTACATTAAATCCCCCCCCCCCTTCCGAAAAAAATTGGAGTTTTTGAGCTATTAAAAGAACCGAACAGCTTTGAGCTAAATACATTACGATGGAAGTAGAATTATTTGAAAATGTTTAAGGGAATCGTATTTTTAAAAGGCGGCTTCTACACTTTTGGCAATTTTTTTTCCACTCATAGTCTAGATTAAATATGCACTTACGTAGCTCGATATTTAAACTAGACGCTAAATCACTCTTAGTTACGTCGCCCCTTTCCCTCTTTTAAAAAACGAAGATTCTGTATTCGATCAATTTTCTTATTTCATCCCCCCCCCTCCCTCCAGTAAAATTTCAAAGCTCGAATTCGTTAAAGTCAACCGATTCAAGTATGAATTTTAAAAACAATATATTAGTAAAGACCAAGATTACTAACCGAAAAATTTGCCGAAGACTAACACCAACAGCATAAAATCGCATAATAGCTGCCGACAGAAGAAAGTCACTTCCAGTATGTCTGGAATCTTTAACCATCATGGAAACCTCCATCCACTTTCCAAATCGGCTGGGAAACTACGGCTTGACCTACAATACAAACAATACCAATATTAAAAACCTGAAAATGTCACTTTTTTCGAAAAAACAATTTCCCGCAATTACGTATCATAAGGAAAGTTTTAGTGCTTTGTTTCGAATAATTAAGAGAGCTTCCTTTGAAAACATGAGTCAGAAGGCGAGTTTACAAGCCAACAATAATTTAAAATTATGAAAAATATTTCTTATTCATTATTACTTCACACCACTTAAATTTAACTATTAGCGATTTCTGTAGCCAAACATAGTGGTGTGTTCCACAGAGCAGTTCAAAGGATTCTAAAAGATATCTTGTTATGTAAGAAACACCAAAGAAATCTATACATAGATGAATGCAATATCTTTAATAGAATTCCATTCACATTTAATTGAAGATATAAAGAATTGAAGATATTGCATTCATTCAAACGACTTTACTGAGGTATTACACAAGTGGGAGAGTAAAAAAACGAGATACCGTTTTAAAGATACTTTAATAGAATTTCATTCACATTTAATTGAAGATATAAAGCATCTTTAAAACGGTATCTCGTTTTTTTTACTCTCTCACTTGTGTAATACCTCAATAAAGTTAAACTTAACCAAAAGTTTATACTCCGAACGCCTGCATCAAGTTTCTTTTAACAAGAAATATGGCGGTCAATCTAACCGTTCATCGCTTGCCGCATATCTGCATGGTAATATATGAACAATTCGATCGACCACTCTCCTGCTGGTAGTTAAAGCAAGCGATGGCAACGGCTGCCCTTTCTTCAGCATTGGGCAAGCTAGCCAGTTATCAATTTATTTCCACCGTATCCTCAAAATTTTCAGCAGATGCAGGTGCTGTTCAAAATAATCCTGACAGTTTTAAAATAATCGGCAATTATTGCTAAAAAGCAAAGGATTCTCGTGTAACTATCACCCTCATGTATTTTTATAGAAATCATTTATTCTTCCTGACTGACAACAGTCAAAACGTCAGAGTTTCGCGTCCTCACGGCGAGGACACCACGAATTAAAAGGTTAAATGACAGCACGTGCACGCATCCCCCCCCCCCACAAATCTCTGGAATAAGTGGTACGTCCGTTGCTACGATTACCAGATTAAACACAAAATCAGTATATTTTTAATTTTAAATAAAATTACACCCACAGTTACGCCCTGTCACCCCCTTCCGTATCGGACACTAATTTCAACACACTTCAAAAACGTAAATTTACATTTCATAAACTAGTTGCAATGCTTAAAATAAACTTTACATAAGCAGGCTTAATACCTGAACACCAAGCAGTCATACATCCAAGCGAAGAGAACTTCACTTCTGTGAAACGGACAACATCAATTCCTGTCAAAGTGCAAACGAAGTACAACTAGTTCTCTGGTTACATTATATACTCTCAGGTATGGAGATTGAGAGACATGTTTAGCTGTCTCGAATAAATCTTCGTTGCTTCGATTCTAGAGGTTACGTATCGTTGATGGCTTGCGAAAAATTCGTCAGAGTGTCGTAGCTATACATTTAGCCTTTTGAAATGCATCGTTGTTGTTGGTTCCCATCGTTAATCGGAACATGTATTCTCGTATTTGTGTGCTTGGTTTGAAGAGTCCACTGATAAATATTCGTCAAGTGAAGTGGGCAACACCATAGAGTATTTTCACGTGACGTCACTGAAAAATTTTGTTTTAAATCAACTCGAAACTTAGGGATGCACGCTTTCGGCCAATGTCCATTCTCAAATGAACGAACGTTTGAGCAAATAAAGTTGGCCCCTAAGGTGCGACGTAGTGATAATGACGTAGGTGAAGCAATTCTATAAGCTTGGTGTCTCGTTTGGAGGACTTTCAAAGGGATCATATAACCCGTATTTACGCTAACTTTCGGAGAAAACCACAGAAAACTCCGAAACGACTAGGTCGGCGGACGCGACTTAATTTTGAACCAGGCACTTTCCATCTCTCAGTTCAGAGCGGTGTGCGCTCGGCCACTGGTGGAGCTGAGCAACCATTTCCCAATCCTCAAAAAGTGCAGTCGTTGCCATTATTCGATTTCACTACCAGCAACATGGCGGTCGATAGAATCGTCGATCGCTTGCCACAAAGCTGCAGAACATTTTTGTTATCTAGAACATTCGGTCTATCTAGTCCGAAATTAAGCCATTTGTGCTCAGGCAGGACTAGGGCTCCTACGGGTCCTTAATTTGCTAAAATTCCGAACTTTTGAAAAATTGTCTTAATGCGTCCTACTATTTAAAATACCTACTCGAGAAATCTTCTTTCCGTATTTCATAAAAAGGAAAAAGACCACTTTTAAAACATCAGACCATTTTAGGACAATATTTCGAAAGTTCGGAATTTCAGCAAATCTAGGATCCGTACGAACCTAGCCTTGCTGATGACAGCAATAATAGGTAAATTTCTCAACGTCACCTACACCGGCATGTGATGATTTCTTTCCACATTCGATGCCGAGCACGCTTCAGCATGTAGTAGTCATGAGTGTCAGCTAAATTTACTATTCCGGTTTTGTGAATAACTCCTTTATTTTTTGAAACACTCGCACTTTGAAAGAAATGCATGAATAATTGCCATTAACGTTAACCCATTTGTGCCTGGATATTTTTGCGACTTTCTTCGATTTTTACTGATAACAGAAATAATAGATAAATTTCTGCTATCAACTTCTTGAACAAGGTATGATTTCTTTTAAAATCATTATGCATAAAAATCGAAATATCAACATCCTGCTTGGTCATGTTGAAATATTTTGTAGAGTTGAGGCTCAATATTCATGAATAAAGGCTACGAAAAATAAATAATGTTTTCAACTAATAGCGAAAATGCCGTCCCAAAAAAGGGACACTAGGCATAAATGGGTTAATTGCGTGAGTTTTAAGCACGTTCACTGCCGATCATGTGTCATTCACGAGTGTAAGCTAAATTTCCTATGTCAGTTTCTTGAATAAGTAATTACTTTTTCGAAAATTACACAGTTAGAAAGAAATATCCGATTTTTTTACAACATTTAGCATTTATTACCAAACTAATTCTATATGTAAGTTCGACGTAATAAATTTGGCTCGTACTCTAAATATACATTACCAGACCCGGACTAGCCAGGGTGCCCGACTGTCTGCAGACGTGTGGGCCCCCGCCCTCGGCGGGCCCCCAAACAGAAAAAAGAAAGAAAAATTAAAAAAAAAAGTGCTATACTCATAGCACTTGAATGAAGTTTGAACCATAAAAAATTTTTTGCAGCTGCAATTGCGCCCAAGGAGGCTTCAAAACACTTCATTTTAAATGTAGTTCTCAAAATTTTTTGAGTGAGGGTTCCCAAATGAACAAGGGATTAATTAATATGAATCACGCATATTAATTAATAGATCAATATTTTATCAATGCATTAATTATCAATCATAATTAATTTATAATAACACCATACCTCCCCCATACCCCGAAAGTTAACACATTCTATTATTTATCGGTTGCACAATAACCCGGGCCCCTCCCTCCCAGTCCGGGCCTGCATAATAGGGATGATGAAATAAATAAAATGAAGATCTGTTGAATTTTAAATTTTGTGAGTGCTTTCCGCTGTCCCTCCCCCCTACCCTCCCCCCAAAAATGTATATAACAAAACGGCAAAATTCTGTAGTAGAGGTCTAATAATTTAGTGCTGCCATCTGGGAATCACTATCAGCTGCATGAACAGAGCACGCTTGTGAGAGAAATAACAGAACAGAAATAATAAAAGCTAAAGATGAATTCAGTGAAACACCAGTTTATTGTTTTATAAATTTTATGTGTGATTTCTACTGTTTTTACTATTTCTAAATGAATATATTTTAAAACAATTACTGACTGTGAAGCTGAGATGTCTTGGCTTTAGTGCTGCCATCTATGAGTCATCATTAGTAACATAAATAAACAGAGCTTTTATAACAGATGCATCCATGATAAAATAAATAAAAAAACTAATTTGGGTGCAGAAATATGATAGCTTTTTGAAAAATAAATTTTGGAACAGCTTTAGTATGGTCCCTTTTTGGCGATTTTTTGATTTGGCGACAAAATCTTGTCGCCAACCCAAGTTTGCCTTGCCCATGCCATTGTAAACAATATGGCGGATCGGATGGCGCTGGTTCCGAGATAGTTGATCGTCGCCGTTAATTTTGCTATGATTTATTTTAATGGCTTTTAAATATTTTTATGAAAAAAAATTAAACAGATAACAAGCTTACATGTACATATAGATTCGGTTTAATAAAATTTAATAACTTTTCTTTTTGTGTGAGGGGGGCTGTGCCCCCCCTCAACCCCCCCCCCTTTCTCTTTTGAGTAGATTAAATTAAACAATGCAAACAAATAATATTCTAAAGGCAATACCTCACAAAAATAACAAATAAAAAAGACAAAAAAATTAAAATACATTTTAGCATTCTGACAAAAGACTACGTAAGCAAAATAAAGAACTAATTCAAATCATAACGAACAATGCTTATCTCATACCTTAATTAAAATCGCTAAATTGTTTCAATATTGAAATAATAAAATCAAAATATCAAATATTATATTAATAACGGAATTATTTGTTGCTCCTACCATTAACAAATAAACAAAGGTAATAATAAATAAAAACAAACAATGCTTATCACATACCTTGATTAAAATCCCTAAGTTATTACAATATGGAAATAATAAAATCAAAATATCTAAAATTATTTCACTGTATCAAATATTAATAACGTAATTATTTGTTGCTTCTACCCTTAACAAATAAACAATCGGGAACGAACATATTAACCTGAAACGTACTATCAAAAGAATGTTTATTCATACAAAACTGCATATAAACAGTCAGTATGAACCTGAATATCCATTTTAAATTTCAGTAATAATTAAATAATAAAATTTAATCTAAAATAAAGCCATTAAAATAAAACCATAAAGCGTAATGGCGGTTCCACAACTCGAAGCTCCCGCGCGAAATACTGGCAAAGGGGTCTCCAAAAGTTTAATAAAGGAACAAACGCTCCCTATTCGCTGGAGCGAAACCGCGAAGTCACGGATGAATGACGTCACGCACCTAGGGTTGCCATGTCCAGCTCCTCCGCTCCGGAGCATCTGCCGGAGGGGTTACCATATTGGCGCCGTTATCGCGCCAAAAACGTCGCCAAAAATAAATCGCGCCAAAGGGACCATACTAAAGCTGTACCTAAATTTTAAACCTTTAAAATCAAAAATCAATATTTATTTTTATGAGTTTAACTTTTTAAAGGTTACCTACATATGTTTCATAAAACTTGACCTATTAATTTTAGAGCTGCCACCTGTAAACTGTTATACTCTCTATATATCGCACTTGCATTGATACAAGCTCCTAGAGCCTCCCAAATTTTACACGTGCTTACGTTTTCACTTAAATATTCTGCATCTAAAACCCCAAAAATATTTTTATATGAAAATAGTAAATTTTCTGATACTGCATTAAATAAGTTTAAGAATGTATGGGGTTGATTTTATGAACACAAAAACAGCTCACGGGTTACGTCTGTTGACCTGGCCGCTCGAAGTTTTCTGCGGTTTTCTCCGAAATTTCGCGTAAATACGGGCTAGGACCCTTAGAAGGACTCCATTCCCAAAATCTAGCACAAAAAACAAACATTTGTAATCGTACATGCAGACTGTTTTTAGCTCCTTTCTTGCATTCCTACAAGTTATTTCTCTAGAGTATGACAGTTTTCTATGCGAAATATTCGTAATTTCTAGTGTAATTATGTCGTTTTATTTATATTTAGATATCTGACAAAAAATATATATATTTCTTATAAAATCAGATTAAAAATTCAACAATCGCGAACAATATTTACCACCGTTTTCGAAATTTATAAAAAATTGATATAGCAACTCGAACCTATGACAATTCTAAGAGCTAAAATTATATTGTATGGTACTAAGATAAACCGGTTTGGTCACCAACTTAAATTTTCCTCAAATTTTATATTTATTACCATGTCACTATTAAGGTTTTGGGGACATAAATGATTATCTGGTCTCTTCATTGAAGTGACAATCGAGTTAAACTGTATATAATGTACTATTTGTAAGCAATAATTTAATTTATAAAATGTTTTGTAAAAAATACTTTCAAAATATTCCTAAGAAAATTTTTAAAAATAAAATATTATAATTCATTAAGTGACAAAGCTCTATTTTAAAGAGATTTTCACGTGAATTTCTTAACCTTCAGTTGGGGGGAAGGTTTAGCCCCTATAGCCCCCTCCATAGGCACGCCCATGCAAAGGACTCTCGATCATAGACAAATTTTGTAGAAGGAGCCTAAGAAATTTGATACAACCTTGGAGAATCACCTATAGAACTTAAGGCTGTTCTTCGGAAAAAAAAAAAAAAACTCTTTATAGTCTTGGTACACAAATTGAAATAAACTAACAGCACCATGGTCACCAAAAAATTGCCGATGGTTTTTCATAAGCTGCTTTGCACACTGTAACAAACAAAAAAATCTGATGTGTACAACACATGACTTCCTTGCACGTCTATTAAATCAAAAATATTTTCGACGCACTTCCTCTAAACTTATTTGTTTGAAAGAGATAAAATATCAATAATAGTAAGATTTAGCGATTTCTAGCCAAATATTTCGATATCGCCAAGCTGAGTTCAATTTGAAAGATTTCCTTCTGACACTTTATTTGGCGATATTTCACCAAAAGCCGACAAACTTGAGATAGTCTGCGAGATTTTGGGGATAGCCAAAGTAGTCATTGACCACAGACTTTCAATGAATTGAATGCATCCATACACCTCAATGTGTTTAAAGTCATTTGGTTCACCCTGTAAATAAATTCCCAGTCGATTGCTGTCAAAAAATATACTGAAAACAGTTAGATATTACAATAGTTCTAAATACGAAAGTTCAAAATTCTACGGGTTAAAGTTTTAGAGTTATACAAAATACGAAATAATTTTTGGCGCCAAATTTGGCGATATTTCGGCGAAACTCGTCAATGTCGACGACATATGGCGAGATATTAAGCATGGACCAAACAATGACAGATTATCGCCAAATTTGGCGATATTTCGCCAAAACTCGCCAAGAACGATGACAAATGGCAATACTTTGGGCATTGACCAAATGACTGATTATCGCCAAATTTGGCGATATTTCGGCAAAACTCGCCAAGGTCGACGACAGTCGGCGAGATTTTGGGCATGGACAGAACAATGAATGTCTACAGTTGTATAATATTGAAGATGTCCATAGACATTAAAGTAATGAAATTCTTTTCGGTGGTCCGGTAAATAAACTTT
The DNA here is from genome assembly GCA_038373885.1 of Cheiracanthium punctorium. Lineage (NCBI taxonomy): Eukaryota > Metazoa > Arthropoda > Arachnida > Araneae > Cheiracanthiidae > Cheiracanthium > Cheiracanthium punctorium. Next base: position 1,029,171 of record JAWZYV010011853.1, read on the forward strand.
CCAGTACATTGGAACCAAAAATCGAGATGCACAACTAGATGTTACAACAATCTTATATATGAAATTTCATAATAGTTTTTGAGATTCGAGAGTTAAATACGCTCACGCGTACACCGAAAGTCGCCAAGCTTGGCGATTTTTGGCGTAGTTCTTGAGGGAGGCACGTGACCGTGGTCGGACCATTACCTAACTTATGTGGTATTGTGCTTGAAATGGATGAATGCCACTAAAATTGCCATTGACCGTAATGTATTGGAAATCTTTTGAGTGTTCCTGTAGCAAAACTATAAATGATAAAGACACTTTTTTTAATGGAGAAATTCATTTTGTAACTCTTAACAGCATATATCACATCTGAGTCGTTTGAAATAGCCCAATACCACTAAAATACGCTGTAATGAATTTCGGCCCATAGAGCGTAATGTATTTAGAATCTTTTGAGCCGCCCTGTAGATAAAATATGCAGTCGAATCGAACCGGAAGTGGAGCGGCACAAGTAGATGTGACAGCAATCCTAAGTATAGAGTTTCAACATTCTACGCCTAATAGTTTTTGAGATATGCGAGTTTAATGAATTTCGGCCCATAGAGCGTAATGTATTTCGAATCTTTTGGGCGGTCCTGTAGATAAACTATCCAGTCGAATGGAACCGAAAGGGGAGGTGCACAACTAGATGTTACAGCAATCCTAAATATAAAGTTTCAACATTCTACGACCAATAGTTTTTGAGATATGCGAGTTTAATGAATTTCGCTCCATAGAGCGTAATGTATTTCGAATCTTTTGGGCGGTCCTGTAGATAAACTATCCAGTCGAATGGAACCGAAAGGGGAGGTGCACAACTAGATGTTACAGCAATCCTAAATATAAAGTTTCAACATTCTACGACCAATAGTTTTTGAGATATGCGAGTTTAATGAATTTCGCTCCATAGAGCGTAATGTATTTCGAATCTTTTGGGCAGTCCTGTAGATAAACTATCCAGTCGAATGGAACCAAAAGGGGAGGTGCACAACTAGATGTTACAAATATCCAAAATATGAAGTTTAGACATTCTACGCCTAATCGTTTTTGAGATATGCAAGTTTAATGAATTTCGGCCCATAGAGCGTAATGTATTTCGAATCTTTTGGGCGGTCCTGTAGATAAACTATCCAGTCGAATGGAACCGAAAGGGGAGGTGCACAACTAGATGTTACAGCAATCCTAAATATAAAGTTTCAACATTCTACGACCAATAGTTTTTGAGATATGCGAGTTTAATGAATTTCGCTCCATAGAGCGTAATGTATTTCGAATCTTTTGGGCAGTCCTGTAGATAAACTATCCAGTCGAATAGAACCAAAAGGGGAGGTGCACAACTAGATGTTACAAATATCCAAAATATGAAGTTTAGACATTCTACGCCTAATCGTTTTTGAGATATGCAAGTTTAATGAATTTCGGCCCATAGAGCGTAATGTATTTCGAATCTTTTGAGCGGTCCTGTACATAAACTATCCAGTCGAATAGAACCAAAAGGGGAGGTGCACAACTAGATGTTACAAATATCCAAAATATGAAGTTTAGACATTCTACGCCTAATCGTTTTTGAGATATGCAAGTTTAATGAATTTCGGCCCATAGAGCGTAATGTATTTCGAATCTTTTGAGCGGTCCTGTACATAAACTATCCATTCGATTGCGACCAAAAGGGGAGGTGCACAACTAGATCATAGAACAATCCTAAATATCAAATCTCAACATTCTACGACCAATAGTTTTTGAGATATGCGAGTTACATACATACGTACGTACGTACGTACAGACGGCATGGAAAAACTGGGCACAATAGACTCGCCGCTGGTCAAAATGAGTTGCAGACGCGTTTATATGATCGTGCATGCTAGCTTACGATGAGATGCATTGAAAAAATTCTTAAAATTAAATTTAGAGGTAGTCAAAATCGGTTTTTTCGTCGAAATTTGGCCCCCAAAATTTTTCGGGATCACATTACTTCCTTATACTACGTACAAGGAAGTAAAAAGCTGTGACTTTCGTGAAATTTTCAGAAAAAATTCTTAAACATGGATCTGAGCTGCTGGATTTTTCGAAGAGTGACACTTTTTGCGAAAGTTTCCGATTTTTAAGAATTTTTTCTAAAAGTTTTGAAACGGATACAGGTTTATCGTTTATTTCAGTATGTAGTAGAGCTTGTAAAGAGACAGTTTCGAAATTTTGAAGTGCTGACACAATTAGTTTATTTGTACTTATGTACCAAAATCACATGATTTTTTCGAACTACACCGTTAATCCGGCTCTGTTTACATTTCATACTTTTATTATTTTCTTAACATTGCTTGCCATTCCGAAAATATACCTTAGCCAACGCCCCCTAGAGAGGACGCCGGAGAGAGGAGAAACTAAGGCGACCATATTTCTAAACTGTAATTTGGGGACAAATCAAGCATTGTCTTCGAATCTAAACAAAACTTCGGGACACTAGAAAATATTTTCGAGGACTTATTCGAGGACACAACATATTACCATGTACACCCTCCAAAAAAAGTATTCGAGTAAGAGATAAATTTCCTATTTTAGATTTGCGAATAATAATTGAGTTTTTGAAAAACGTAAAACGTGACAGAAATATGGAAAGTCATATTTATACATAGCCTAATTCATATTCTATAAATAATTTTTAATATACGAAACCAACGTAGGAAATTTTTACTCGAATACTTTTTTTGGAGGGTGTATATCAGTATACCCATACTTTAAATCTTGACTGACTTTGATACTTAAAAATGAACTCTAATAGCTATTTATATCAATTGTGTATTCTTATTTCTAATAAATTAATGGAAGTATTTCATTCATTTATAAATATTTATTTAAGCCAGAAGTATGAAAGGAACATCATGTTGAAATATTGCAATTTATTCAAAATTTAACTCTTGGAATAGTATTTGTATTTTTCAGAAGACATTGTTTTTTACATTGGATCATTTTTCATGAAACTTTGTGCACCCTCTAAAAAAAGTATTCGAGTGCAAAAAAATTTTCGTACGTCAATTTCAAGCATGGTTCTTCATGAAAAGGGATTAATCATTAACAAAACTGAAATGGGAAATTTGGCTCATAGTCGGATACTTTATTGAATGTCTGTACACGCTACACACACAATGACAACAAACGCTTTCAGAGATCGAATTTCATTGTTTCTCTGAGTAGATGGCGCTTTTAGTTGGTTTATTTTTCTTCAGTCTTTTCTGAAAAGGTGGATTCATATCTGCCGCGCCGCCACGCAACCATGCCGTACTGTTTTCGCCGTTTTGGACCGTTGGCTGTCCGCGCGGCGAGCTTGCGGTGCCGCAAGTAAATACACCAATGCTCTTCTGTAATTGGCTGTAGCTGTAAAAGCTCTTCTGTAATTGGCTGTAGCTTTGCGGTCGCTGCGGAATATCTGTTCTCGCCAGATAATGCGCAACCCTCGGCGCTCACCGCGCGGGCGCCGTGTTGCTCCGCCACGTGACGTCATTGCGGCGTCTTAGCGGTGCGGTACGGCCAGTATGAATCCGGCTAAAGAAATAAACTAAACGGAAACTTCCAGGGGAAAAAAGATCAAATCTTTAAACTTGGGGACATTTGGGGACAAAGTATTTTTAGGTACAAAATGAAAAAAATATCTATATTTGGGGACTGTCCTCGAATTTCGAGGACGTATGGTCACCTTAGGAGAAACCCAATGGAAACGCTTTGCTTTACTTACTCGGTGTGACGTCACAAGTAAGCGCCGCGGCTTACCTCTCTAGGGGGCGTTGCCTTAGCACACCTATGGACAGTTCCCGGCCCGCGGGCCGTATGAGGCCCGCCACTGCTTTTGATCCGGCCTGCGAAACATTTCGAATTTCCGTATACCATCCACATAAACCAAATCAAAATCCCTTATAATCCCCACTTGTAGGGCCGGCGACATCGTTAACATACTAAATTATGGCCCGCAACTTTCCAAAGGTTGCCTATACCTGCCTTAGCAGCTTAGGATCCCTGCCTTAGCAGGGCCTTAGGACAGGGGCGTAGCCAGGGGGGGGTGGGGATATCGGGATATATCCCCCACCCCGAAATTTTTGGATTAGTGATGAAATTCCGTCTATTTATACACATATAAGTTCATATCCCCCCCCCCCAAAATTTTCCATGCGCATACCCTCCCCGAAGAATTTTCCTGGCTACGCGCCTGCCTTAGGATACCTGCCTTAGCTGCTTAGGAAGCAATCTAATTAGCGCATTGTTTAAAATTTATAATGTCATAGGTACAATTCGAAAATGTTGATAATATTTCTAAAATTTCATGAAAGACAGGCAAATTTTGCTCATGATACAAAAAAAAAGGAAAATAATTTTAGGGAAAATCAAAATGCGAAGTTCGATATTTATGCATCTTCAACGAAATTGTTCTAAAATAATACAAGAGATTGCAGCAATAGCGCGATACATTCACTTTACAATACCATTTTATGCAATGTTCTAAACAAAACAAGAAAAATAAATCATGCCAAACGCATAGATTATAAAACACTTTCCATCACAAAAATATTTTTGCGACAAATTTGGCGACGTATTTTCCTTAAAAGTGGCGAGATTTTAGAGATAAGATACTGTTGTATTATCGCTATAAATGCACTTTTATGAGACCCTGTAAAAAAAACCTTTAATTTTTTTCCCAACGTTTAACTGAAGAATATAAAAATTTTATACTCGTTGTCTTGTGCTAGAAATGTATTAGTGTCTTTCAAATGCCACAGACAATAATGTATTGGAATTCTTTTGAGTGCTCCCGTAGAAGAACTATTAATAATACAGACACTCTTCCCAATGGAGAGCACTATTTTGAGAGTCTAATAATATGTATGCCAACTTCGTTTTCTTACAAAAAAACGAAAATCCCTAAAATACGTCATCAAGAATGACTGCCCATAGAGTGCGATGCATTGGATTATTTTCTCCCGTAAAAGAACTATAAATGCTACTTACACCATTTTCTATAAGGTACATGGTACTGTATATAGAAAAAACATAAATTTCGCGCAAATCGTTGTATATTTGCCGCAGTTAGATCACTGGACGGGTGGACAACAGAACAGACAGGCTTGAAATCATCAAGACTTCTCAAACTTGCTGGTAAGTTAAAAATATAAATATTCATTTTATACAACATAACGAAATCGGACGAACGCGGAGAGCGGTAATTTATTCTTTTCAGGTTTAGCAGTCTAAAATTAATTTTCCATGCGCTAAAAAACAACAACAATACAAATTTGCAATTTTGTTCCATGCAAATCCTTTGTGCTTTAGAACCCCTTTTGGGTTCGGCCGGCGAAATTCTTATGACCGACGCAATCCTCCTCCGACTCCTAGGCAGATAGCCCTTAGCCATGTCCTAACAAAACACAATGCACTTAATCGGTTAAAAAAAGGCGCGAGTAACGAATTTTCGAAATTCTCAGTGAAATCGTCATAGATTAATCCTTATAAATAAAAATGAAATTCTGTTTGTTTGTTTGTGGATTTGATTCGCATACAAATCCACAAAAATGGACCTATCAGCCTGAAATTTTGCACAGATATGTAAAATAATATAGAATAAATCATAGTCCACTTTAAAACTTTAAAAGTCCGCCCGTTCCCGGAATTTAAGAGATTTTTTACAAAACCCCTGTACTCAAAAAAGTGTGAAATAAGCATCGTGGTTGCCATGTGTGGTGATTTTGCCGAATAAAATGTTTTAAATTCTCAAAGTAAAAATAAAGAATAATAATGATTTTTTATGTTAGTTTATATTTGTAAGATTATTATTTTTTTATTATAATATCGTGTGCATGGGAAATCGGAGCAGGAATGAAATGTTTTATACGCAAAACAATAAGAATTGAAGATTTCCGAGGCTAATATGTAAAATTTTTTAGTTTGGCGAAAAAATAAAATGGCTCAAGTGCCCAGAAAGTGAGTTCTAGCGATTTGCACAGTTTCCGGCTTGGCGCAATTTATTGAGAGTTTAAGGAAATAGATTTTTGAAAACAAGTGCAAAGGTTTTATTAGAATACAGCGTTAAATTTTAATGATCCGTGAAGAAATAATGCAGTTATTAAGGGATTTCAAGCGATCTATCTTCAGAATTCTCGCCAATTGAGTACATTGATTTAAGTTGGGGGAATTCCGCCAAATTTCAGAAAATTGAAATCTTCTCATTTAGTACATAGGAGTAACGATGAATAAAACACGTTATAGTTGATAATTTTAAAAAATTCGTCTGTATTAAGGGATTCCCCTTTTTCAAATAAATGCGTGCTTTGAAAAAACACTCAAAAAACTGGTGTTAAACGATAAAGTAATTAAAAAACTTTGTAAAAAACACACATAAGAAGTAAAAGGAAAAAGGATACGCGTTTCGTTCAAAAATTGTTTTGAACTTCTTCAGTCCAAGCCCTTCGACGTAAAGAACACAGGGAACTGAAAAGAGAAAAAAAAACAAGCAAGATGTTGCCACAAGGGGCAAAGAAAAGTCGAACAAAACCACGGAGAGGGGAGAAAAAAATTAAAAAGGGGGATAGAAAGGAAAGGAAAGAAGCACAAAAAATACAGAAATAAAAAAGGAATAAAGAAAAATAATAAAAAAGGGAACACACAAGTACAAACACACACACACAAAAAAGAGAAAACAGAACAAACAAACAAAAAACAAATAGCACACGATTTTTTTTTTTTTTTTTTTTTTTTTAAACCACGAACAGGACAGCACAATAAATATATATATATATATATATTTTATTTTTTTTATTTTTTATTATTTTTTTTTTAAATAAAAACGAAAAAGAAAGACAGTAACACACGTACATACACAACAAAGAAACAGGGGGGGGGGAAACAAAGTTTTTTACAAAGTTTTTAAAAAGTTTTTTACAAAGTTTTTACAAAGTTTTTTACAAAGTTTTTTAATTACTTTATCGTTTAACACCAGTTTTTTGAGTGTTTTTTCAGTTGTTTTGTTTATTTGGACTATCAACACTCACTTTTGTTCTCTCTTTTCTTCCTTCCTTCTTCGTGTGCTTTTTCTTGCTTATTTCTTTTCTGTTTTTGTGTTTTCTGTATGGATTCATCTTTGTTTAACCGTTTTTCCCGTTTACGATTGAAACGTTCTCGTTTCTTGAATCATTTAGGTTTTCTTGTTCGATGCAAACGCAGTAATGTCATTCCTAAGTTCATTGACATTAAGTGCAATATTCACGGTTCTTCTCGTGTTGATAAGGCTCTGAATAGGTCTAAACGGGCGGTTTTACGGGCTTTTATTCAGGATGTTCGTTATAAAGTTTCGATTCTTGAATCTGATCTTTATGATCTCCATTTGCTTTTGAGTAAGTCTTACCCTGCGTTTGCTAACTGGGAAAAACGGAATTTCGCTTATGTCGAACAACGTTCTATTTCTCACAGAGCTACTTTGGATAAGAAATTCCAAGCTCTTCTTCCGGTTAGGTCTTCCCTCGGTTCTGTTAGGCCTCTTGTTCAGGACACTGTTGTTAATTTGTCTTCACATGTTTTAACTGATTCTCAGAGAGATGCTCTTAGTTTAGGTTTGAATTTTTCTCGTGTTAGTAACGTTTCGGTTTCCAAACTTATTGCTCCTATGGAAAACTCCTTTAAAAATAGTAAACTCTCTTCTAACCAACTTGATACTTTGCGACATCTTATTGCTAATACTATCTCTTCAAATAATATGCATGCCAAATCTAACCTCTCTCGTTCTCAAAAAACTGCTCTCAAAGAACTTAATTCTAACCCTAATTTACTCATTACTAAAGCTGATAAAGGCGGCCAGACTGTTTTACTTGATAAATCTTCTTATGTTGATTGTATTAATAACATGCTAACCACTGGTCCATACACTAAATTAAATTCTGATCCTACTAACAGTCACCTTTCTGAAATTAAACACACTGTGAAGTCCTCTGTAATCTTAAATGCTCAAACTAAACGTTATGTTATTCCTTCTATTGCTAACTGTGCTCGTTTCTATGCCCTTCCTAAAATTCATAAACCTTCTCTTGCCTTTCGCCCCATTGTTTCTAACATTGGTACTGCTTCTTATAACCTTGCACGTTTCCTCTCGCAAACTCTTTCACCTTTGACTGCTAGTAATACCCACACTGTTAAAAACTCTTATGATTTCGTTAACAAAGTTAAACTTCTTTCTCCTACTAATTGTAAAATGCTTTCTCTTGATGTTAAATCTTTATTCACTAATGTTCCTATCCAAGGTGCGATTGACTGTTTGGAAAAGCGTTTACGCAAGTTTCTTTATTCTTCTATTGAGATTAAAGAGTTTATAGCTTTAGTAAGCGTTTGTATTAAACAAACTGCTTTCATTTTTAATGGCTCTTTCTATAAACAAACCGAGGGTCTTGCTATGGGTAATTCTCTCTCACCTCTCTTATGTGATATTTATATGCATTATTTTGAAGAGAAACTCTTCAAGGTCTTTAATTTTCCGTGCTGGGTCAGATATGTTGACGATACTTTCGTTCTAGTGGATTCCAATTGTGATATTTCTAATTTACTTTTGATCGTTAATTCTGTTGATCTGTGTATCCAATTTACTCTAGAAGAGGAGTGCAACAATTCTTTACCTTTTTTGGATGTTCTTGTTTCTAGGAATCCTGACGGTTTCTCTACTTCTGTTTTCCGCAAGCCCTTTTCTATATCTTTACCTCCTCATGCCCTATCTAATCATCCTTACCAGCAAAAACTTTCTGCTTTTTACACTTATGTGTTTCGTGCTATCAAAATTTGCTCTGATTCTTCTTCTCTTAATAATGAAATTAGTTACTTAAAATCCTTAGCTGTTTCTCGTGGTTTTAGCCCCTCTATTATTGATAAAGCTGTTTCTAAATTTAATAAGCCTAATACTTCTACTAATACTATTAATTTTCACAACGAATTAATTGTACTACCTTTCTTTTCACCTTTATGCTACAAAATTTCTAAACTTCTCAAAAATTTCGGTTTCAAAGTCATTTTTAAACCTGTTAATAATCTTAAATTTTCTTCCCTTAAAGATCCTATTCCTACTGAGAACCGTTGGGGTGTTTATTATATTCCTTGTGAATCTTGTGATTTGGGCTATATTGGTCAGACCAGAAGAGCTCTCAAATTTAGGCTCAAAGAGCATGAGAGATATGTCTCTAAGCACGAACTTTCCAAATCTTCTATTGCCTCACATTGTTGGAATTCCAATCATCGATTTCAGTTTTCTAAGGCTAAGATTTTGTGCACTCCTCAATCTTTGTCCCATCTGGATTTTTTGGAAGGTTTTTCCATTACCCAGCACTTAGATCGTCTTGTGAACGATGGTTCTTCCGTTCCTTTCGTTCATTCTGCTTGGAAGTTGCTGTTGTAAGGTTCTTTTCACTTTCTTCGTCTACCCCCCCCCCTTTTTCCCCCCCCCTGTTTCTTTGTTGTGTATGTACGTGTGTTACTGTCTTTCTTTTTCGTTTTTATTTAAAAAATAATAAAAAAATAAAAAAAAATAAAATAAATAAATATATATATATATATTGTGCTGTCCTGTTCGTGGTTAAAAAAAAAAAAAAAAAAATCGTGTGCTATTTGTTTTTTGTTTGTTTGTTCTGTTTTCTCTTTTTTGTGTGTGTGTTTGTACTTGTGTGTTCCCTTTTTTATTATTTTTCTTTATTCCTTTTTTATTTCTGTATTTTTTGTGCTTCTTTCCTTTCCTTTCTATCCCCCTTTTTAATTTTTTTCTCCCCTCTCCGTGGTTTTGTTCGACTTTTCTTTGCCCCTTGTGGCAACATCTTGCTTGTTTTTTTTTTTTTTTTTTCTCTTTTCAGTTCCCTGTGTTCTTTACGCCGAAGGGCTTGGACTGAAGAAGTTCAAAACAATTTTTGAACGAAACGCGTATCCTTTTTCCTTTTACTTCTTATGTGTGTTTTTACAAAGTTTTTAAATTACTTTAAATGCGTGCTTTATTTTTTGGCGGTCGAACCATTTCCCATATTGATTGCTGCTAAGTCAATGCTTCGAATGATTCCCTGAAAAGACTCTTGCAAAATGGCGTATGTTGGCAGTTTGGCAGGGCTTAGATTTGAAACTGGATTTTATTTGAGACTGGTATATATAATGACTCTGGTTATAGATAAAAATGAATGTTGGTACGTGTGTATAAGGTTGAAAAACTCCAGCACCGTTTGATCGATCACCATGAAATTTGGTTCACCTAAGTCTTTTATCATGGAGAAGGTTTTTATGCTATCCGTTTTACTCTAACTTGCCACTTGGTGCCGCAGCACAACATCGAATTCTATTCCATTTAGCCGTTTGCTATGCGAATATCGTCCAACCAATTTCGATGAAATTTGGTACACGCGAATATTAGAACACGGAGAATATTTTTCACTATCCATTTTGCTGCAACTTAAATACCGGCTAAATGGCGCTGCAACGCATCAACTTCTATACCGTTCGACCGATCGGCATAAAATTTTTTATACTTACACATTTGAGCACGAAGAATATATTCTGACTGCGTTCCTTTTGATGTTACTCATCAGTAGATGTCACAGCAATGCATTATTATTTTAACTTGCCACTAGATGACTCTGCAGCAGGCCAAATTCTTGACCATTCAAACGGTCGCTATGAAAATCAGTATACATAGCTATTTTAACAATGAGAATATTTTGGCGTTATCCATTTTTCTATAACTCGCCACATGACGGCGCTGTAGCAAATCATTACTTTAATTAACTACTAGATGGCCCTGCAGTGTATCACTTCTTGACTGTGCAAATGATCGCTATGAAAATAGGTATACATAGATATTTGAACACGGGGAAGAGTTTGGCGCTATCCATTTTCCTATAACTTGCCACTAGATGTCGCGTCAACACATGAACTTCAGGACTGTCCAGCCGATCGTCATGAATATTCAAATACATCGATATCTGAATGCGAAGAATATTTTCGCCGTATGCGTTTTGCTAAATCTCACCACTAGATTGCGCTATGCCGCATGGCCTTCTGCACCGTACAAACGATTGCCTTGAAATTCGGTATGCATGATTATTGGACACAATATATCGCAATATCCATTTTGCTATATCTGTTTATTACAATGAATAGTAATCACCGCAAATGGTAATATCGAAAAGTCCATTCATTCCCGTGCGAAGAACGGGTACTTCAGCTAGTATAATCATATATTTTTCGAGGTACTTATAATCCTGACGGTCCGTGAAGGCGAGCAATTTGTCGCCAAGATAAATACCAGACACATGAAATTATCGATGGTTCGGAATACGATTAGCAACAGTTTGCTAGAAAATTTGAGGAAAAAATAGTTTGGCGTTAATGACCGCCGGCATTACCTTTTTCGATTTATTGCCGAATAATGAAAATATCGCCAAGTTCACTTCATTTTTCAAAGCATATTTTTTTCACACTCTATTTGGAAATTTATCGTAAAAGTCACCAGCATTGGCGGCTTTTGGCGCAACTTTTGAGGGAGGCACGCGATCGTCGTCGGATGATTAGCCAGTCATATTGTAGGACAGTATTATATGCTTTAAATAGATGCCTGTATCTAAACTGTTACTGACCGTATAGTATGGAAATTATTTTGAGTGCTTCTGTAGAAGAACTAGTAAATATACAGACACTATTTTCGATGGAAAGCATCAACTAGTAATCCTTAATAGCATATATCAATTCTGTTTCATTTCAAATAACAGAATATCTCTAAAACTAGAAGTCCGTTGTAGAGGCCATTACAACGAGCGCTAGAAAAAACATTTGACGAAAGCATGTCTGCACTGAATATATTTAATCATCGTCCACATAAAATAAATAACTTCATACTCAATTTGTGTATATTAGACCAGCTGCGTGCCCGTTCTTCGCACGATAGGAAACGAAAATTTTCCTTGATGTGTAATTCGAATGTATTCGTAATGTCGAATCTTAAAAAAAAAGCAAAATTATTTGACTCTTGACGTAAAGTTTGCGTCATGAGTACTAACCTAGCATCATTGCAGTATAATGACTCAAAAAACTGCGTGAGTGTTATTCACTGTCAAAAAAAAAATGAAAAGCTTAACGGTTTACAGAGAACTCCTGGCTTTCAAAATGTCTTATTTCTACATCATACTGTTTTTTAGGTTCAAGTTTAGCATTAAATACCTAAGACACTACATGAAGTGGACAACAGTTTATTTCTTTCCGAACATGAACCATGCAAGGAAAGAATTGTAATCATGAAAAAATTCGACTTCGAGATTTTGGTGTATTTACACGTTCTGAATTCATTTATGCCATTTTCAAGAGATGTTTTTAAAACAGCTGCACACCCGCTCTTCATATGGGACGAATAAGCGAATGTTTTACTAAAACCATATCTGCATGTAACAAAACAGAATTTCATTTTTTAAAAAGTTCAAGTAATCGCCTCTGTTGAAATTACTGCGGGATGTATTATAACGCAAATTAGAATTACTTTTCGTTTAGCTGCTTGTAAGACAACCGTTGAAAAAGGATAAACACTTTTAATTTCATGAAATATTTATTAACGTAATGATTCGTTTTCTTCACTGATTATTATCAGAGTTGTAATCTATGATTATAAGCCCGAGAAAATAAATTTTATTTATCAAGGCAAATACATTACATATATCTTAATACACTATAAAAAAGTATTTTTTTAATAAATAATTTCACTATAGTCTCTAGTTATAAAACGAATTCACAGTACAGTCAGAATACAGAAATGCAATCATGGTTAAACAAGCTGTGAGATTTAATTAAAGCAGCAACCCAATTTATTGACATGAAAAAGGTAAAATAGTACTTACTAACTTTGGGTGGAGATATCATAACTTCATTTGTTTTACAACAGCTTTTTATAATCCAATCGTAAGAAACTATGTCATTAAAGCGAAATCTTTACCTAAAGCATCTCCTCCATATCTAGGCTGAATTTATTTCACAACTCTGAATATGAAAAAGATGAATTTGGTATTCGTATATAACATAAAACTATCACCAGCATACACACACAACTATGCCCGCGTTTTTTACTATGAACCGTTATCCGTTAAGAGCGATGGTCACGTGATGGTAATAGGATATGCGTCGTGGGGGAGAAGAGAGAGAATACTCAAATACACAAGATTTTTGCGGAAAATGAGTTAAATAGAATATAGCAGATGGGGAGTGCTTTGGCGAATTGAGGAATTCACAAATTATTGTCTTGAATGAATATTCTTTGGCGTAAAAGGATTTAAATCGGCCGATAAGACATTTAATCACTAAAAGAGTGTTAGTTTTAATCAATAGATTTAAGCGTGTAGTGGGATAGCGCTTGTGAATAGGAGGAGGTATTGGGCAGCCCAGCTACTAAAGTCGAACGCAGTTCTTTTTTTTTAAAAATTATGAATTTAAAATAGATTTAGAATGACTGATTAAATAATTTTTATGCAACAGATATCTATTCAAACTTTTAGGATAGTAGAGAGTAAGTTTATAATAAAAAAATCCTGATTATGTTTAAATTTTCCTTCAAATGTAGAAAACAGTTTTCTGCCATTAATAAAAAATAGGGTCAAATAAGTTAAAATCGCACGTCCACATGATCAAATATGTTTCACCGTCAAGGACTAAAATATTTATAAACCTCACCGAAGCCGGCCTCTCTTCCGGGAATGGTGGCGCATTCCTGTAATCCAGCTACCTGGAGGCTTGAGCTGTTGGACGGCGTGAGGTTGGGAGTTCTGTCCTCTACCTTGCTATGTCGATCAGGCGTCCACACTAAGCACGATGTCGATATGGTGGACCTGGGGGAACCAAGTCGATCTAAGGAGGAGCGAACCGGCCCAGGGCGGAAAAGCAGCAGGCAAAAGCTCCCGCACCGTGCAGTAGTGGGATAGCGCTTGTGAATAGGAGGAGGTAATGGGCAGCCCAGCTACTAAAGTCGAACGCAGTTCTTTTTTAAAAAAAATTATGAATAAATATAGATTTAGAACGACTGATTAAATAATTATGATTAAATAGTTTCTATGCAACAGATATCTATTCAAACTTTTAGGATATTAGAGAAAATATTTAAAATTAAAAAAAATTCCTGATTACGTTAAATTTCCCTTAAAATGTAGAAAACAGTTTTCTGCCAGCAATAAATAATACGGTCAAATAAGTTAAAATCGCGCGTCCACATGATCAAATATGTTTTACCGTCAAGGACTGAAATATTTATAAACCTCACCGAAGCCGGCCTCTCCGCCGGGAATGGTGGCGTATTCCTGTAATCCAGCTACCTGGGGGCTTGAGCTGTTGGACGGCGTTATGTTGGGAGTTCTGTCATCTACCTTGCTATGTCGATCAGGCGTCCGCACTAAGGACGATGTCGATATGGTGGACCTGGGGTAGCCTGGGGTTACCAGGTCGAACTAAGGAGGAGCGAACCGGCCCAGGGCGGAAAGCAGCAGGCAAAAGCTCCCGCACCGTGTAGTAGTGGGATAGCGCTTGTGAATAGGAGGAGGTAATGGGCAGCCCAGCTACTAAAGTCGAACGCATTTCTTTTGTAAAAAAAATTATGAATTTAAAATAGATTTGGAACGAATTATTAAATAATTTTTACGCAACAGATATCTATTCAAACTTTTAGGATAGTAGAGAGTAAATTTATAATAAAAAATCCTGATTATGTTTAAATTTCCCTTCAAATGTAGAAAACAGTTTTCTGCCAGCAATAAATAATACGGTCAAATAAGTTAAAATCGCGCGTCCACATGATCAAATATGTTTTTCCGTCAAAGACTGAAATATTTATAAACCTCACCGAAGCCGGCCTCTCCGCCGGGAATGGTGGCGTATTCCTTTAATCCAGCTACCTGGAGGCTTGAGCTGTTGGACGGCGTTAGGTTGGGAGTTCTGTCCTCTACCTTGCTATGTCGATCAGGCGTCCGCACTAAGGACGATGTCGAGATGGTGGACCTGTCGTAGGCTGTTGTTACCAGGTCGAACTAAGGAGGAGCGAACCGGCCCAGGGCGGAAACGCAGCAGGCAAAAGCTCCCGCACCGTGCAGTAGTGGGATAGCGCTTGTGAATAGGAGGAGGTAATGGGCAGCCCAGCTACTAAAGTCGAACGCAGTTCTTTTTTAAAAAAATTATGAATTTAAAATAGATTTGGAACGAATGATTAAATAATTTTTATGCAACAGAAATCTATTCAAACTTTTAGGATAGTAGTGAGTAAATTTATAATAAAAAAATCCTGATTATGTTTAAATTTCCCTTCAAATGTAGAAAACAGTTTTCTGCCAGCAATAAATAATAGGGTCAAATAAGTTAAAATCGCACGTCCACATGATCAAATATGTTTTACCGTCAAGGACTGAAATATTTATAAACCTCACCGAAGCCGGCCTCTCCGCCGGGAATGGTGGCGCATTCCTGTAATCCAGCTACCTGGAGGCTTGAGCTGTTGGACGGCGTGAGGTTGGGAGTTCTGTCCTCTACCTTGCTATGTCGATCAGGCGTCCGCACTAAGCACGATGTCGATATGGTGGACCTGGGGTTACCAGGTCGAACTAAGGAGGAGCGAACCGGCCCAGGGCGGAAACGCAGCAGGCAAAAGCTCCCGCACCGTGCAGTAGTGGGATAGCGCTTGTGAATAGGAGGAGGTAATGGGCAGCCCAGCTACTAAAGTCGAACGCAGTTCTTTTTAAAAAAAAAATATGAATTTAAAATAGATTTGGAACGAATGATTAAATAATTTTTATGCAACAGATATCTATTCAAACTTTTAGGATAGTAGAGAGTAAATTTATAATAAAAAAATCCTGATTATGTTTAAATTTCCCTTCAAATGTAGAAAACAGTTTTCTGCCAGCAATAAATAATAGGGTCAAATAAGTTAAAATCGCACGTCCACATGATCAAATATGTTTTACCGTCAAGGACTGAAATATTTATAAACCTCACCGAAGCCGGCCTCTCCGCCGGGAATGGTGGCGCATTCCTGTAATCCAGCTACCTGGAGGCTTGAGCTGTTGGACGGCGTGAGGTTGGGAGTTCTGTCCTCTACCTTGCTATGTCGATCAGGCGTCCGCACTAAGCACGATGTCGATATGGTGGACCTGGGGTTACCAGGTCGAACTAAGGAGGAGCGAACCGGCCCAGGGCGGAAACGCAGCAGGCAAAAGCTCCCGCACCGTGCAGTAGTGGGATAGCGCTTGTGAATAGGAGGAGGTAATGGGCAGCCCAGCTACTAAAGTCGAACGCAGTTCTTTTTTTAAAAAAATTATGAATTTAAAATAGATTTGGAACGAATGATTAAATAATTTCTATGCAACAGATATCTATTCAAACATTTAGGATAGTAGAGAGTAAATTTATAATAAAAAAATCCTGATTATGTTTAAATTTCCCTTCAAATGTAGAAAACAGTTTTCTGCCAGCAATAAATAATAGGGTCAAATAAGTTAAAATCGCACGTCCACATGATCAAATATGTTTCACCGTCAAGGACTGAAATATTTATAAACCTCACCGAAGCCGGCCTCTCCGCCGGGAATGGTGGCGCATTCCTGTAATCCAGCTACCTGGAGGCTTGAGCTGTTGGACGGCGTGAGGTTGGGAGTTCTGTCCTCTACCTTGCTATGTCGATCAGGCGTCCGCACTAAGCACGATGTCGATATGGTGGACCTGGGGAGCCTGGGGTTACCAGGTCGATCTAAGGAGGAGCGAACCGGCCCAGGGCGGAAACGCAGCAGGCAAAAGCTCCCGCACCGTGCAGTAGTGGGATAGCGCTTGTGAATAGGAGGAGGTAATGGGCAGCCCAGCTACTAAAGTCGAACGCAGTTCTTTTTTTAAAAAAATTATGAATTTAAAATAGATTTAGAACGACTGATTAAATAATTATGATTAAATAGTTTCTATGCAACAGATATCTATTCAAACTTTTAGGATAGTAGAGAGTAAATTTATAATTAAAAAAAATCCTGATTATGTTTAAATTTCCCTTCAAATGTAGAAAACAGTTTTCTGCCAGCAATAAATAATAGGGTCAAATAAGTTAAAATCGCACGTCCACATGATCAAATATGTTTCACCGTGAAGGACTGAAATATTTATAAACCTCACCGAAGCCGGCCTCTCCGCCGGGAATGGTGGCGCATTCCTGTAATCCAGCTACCTGGAGGCTTGAGCTGTTGGACGGCGTGAGGTTGGGAGTTCTGTCCTCTACCTTGCTATGTCGATCAGGCGTCCGCACTAAGCACGATGTCGATATAGGGGAGCCTGGGGTTACCAGGTCGATCTAAGGAGGAGCGAACCGGCCCAGGGCGGAAACGCAGCAGGCAAAAGCTCCCGCACCGTGCAGTAGTGGGATAGCGCTTGTGAATAGGAGGAGGTAATGGGCAGCCCAGCTACTAAAGTCGAACGCAGTTCTTTTTTAAAAAAAATTATGAATTTAAAATAGATTTGGAACGAATGATTAAATAATTTTTCATGCAACAGATATCTATTCAAACATTTAGGATAGTAGAGAGTAAATTTATAATAAAAAATCCTGATTATGTTTAAATTTCCCTTCAAATGTAGAAAACAGTTTTCTGCCAGCAATAAATAATAGGGTCAAATAAGTTAAAATCGCACGTCCACATGATCAAATATGTTTCACCGTCAAGGACTGAAATATTTATAAACCTCACCGAAGCCGGCCTCTCCGCCGGGAATGGTGGCGCATTCCTGTAATCCAGCTACCTGGAGGCTTGAGCTGTTGGACGGCGTGAGGTTGGGAGTTCTGTCCTCTACCTTGCTATGTCGATCAGGCGTCCGCACTAAGCACGATGTCGATATGGTGGACCTGGGGGAGCCTGGGGTTACCAGGTCGAACTAAGGAGGAGCGAACCGGCCCAGGGCGGAAACGCAGCAGGCAAAAGCTCCCGCACCGTGCAGTAGTGGGATAGCGCTTGTGAATAGGAGGAGGTAATGGGCAGCCCAGCTACTAAAGTCGAACGCAGTTCTTTTTTTAAAAAAATTATGAATTTAAAATAGATTTGGAACGAATGATTAAATAATTTTCTATGCAACAGATATCTATTCAAACATTTAGGATAGTAGAGAGTAAATTTATAATAAAAAAATCCTGATTATGTTTAAATTTCCCTTCAAATGTAGAAAACAGTTTTCTGCCAGCAATAAATAATAGGGTCAAATAAGTTAAAATCGCACGTCCACATGATCAAATATGTTTCACCGTCAAGGACTGAAATATTTATAAACCTCACCGAAGCCGGCCTCTCCGCCGGGAATGGTGGCGCATTCCTGTAATCCAGCTACCTGGAGGCTTGAGCTGTTGGACGGCGTGAGGTTGGGAGTTCTGTCCTCTACCTTGCTATGTCGATCAGGCGTCCGCACTAAGCACGATGTCGATATGGTGGACCTGGGGGAGCCTGGGGTTACCAGGTCGAACTAAGGAGGAGCGAACCGGCCCAGGGCGGAAACGCAGCAGGCAAAAGCTCCCGCACCGTGCAGTAGTGGGATAGCGCTTGTGAATAGGAGGAGGTAATGGGCAGCCCAGCTACTAAAGTCGAACGCAGTTCTTTTTTAAAAAAATTATGAATTTAAAATAGATTTGGAACGAATGATTAAATAATTTCTATGCAACAGATATCTATTCAAACATTTAGGATAGTAGAGAGTAAATTTATAATAAAAAAATCCTGATTATGTTTAAATTTCCCTTCAAATGTAGAAAACAGTTTTCTGCCAGCAATAAATAATAGGGTCAAATAAGTTAAAATCGCACGTCCACATGATCAAATATGTTTCACCGTCAAGGACTGAAATATTTATAAACCTCACCGAAGCCGGCCTCTCCGCCGGGAATGGTGGCGCATTCCTGTAATCCAGCTACCTGGAGGCTTGAGCTGTTGGACGGCGTGAGGTTGGGAGTTCTGTCCTCTACCTTGCTATGTCGATCAGGCGTCCGCACTAAGCACGATGTCGATATGGTGGACCTGGGGGAGCCTGGGGTTACCAGGTCGAACTAAGGAGGAGCGAACCGGCCCAGGGCGGAAACGCAGCAGGCAAAAGCTCCCGCACCGTGCAGTAGTGGGATAGCGCTTGTGAATAGGAGGAGGTAATGGGCAGCCCAGCTACTAAAGTCGAACGCAGTTCTTTTTTTAAAAAAATTATGAATTTAAAATAGATTTGGAACGAATGATTAAATAATTTTAATGGCAACAGATATCTATTCAAACATTTAGGATAGTAGAGAGTAAATTTATAATAAAAAAATCCTGATTATGTTTAAATTTCCCTTCAAATGTAGAAAACAGTTTTCTGCCAGCAATAAATAATAGGGTCAAATAAGTTAAAATCGCACGTCCACATGATCAAATATGTTTCACCGTCAAGGACTGAAATATTTATAAACCTCACCGAAGCCGGCCTCTCCGCCGGGAATGGTGGCGCATTCCTGTAATCCAGCTACCTGGAGGCTTGAGCTGTTGGACGGCGTGAGGTTGGGAGTTCTGTCCTCTACCTTGCTATGTCGATCAGGCGTCCGCACTAAGCACGATGTCGATATGGTGGACCTGGGGGAGCCTGGGGTTACCAGGTCGATCTAAGGAGGAGCGAACCGGCCCAGGGCGGAAACGCAGCAGGCAAAAGCTCCCGCACCGTGCAGTAGTGGGATAGCGCTTGTGAATAGGAGGAGGTAATGGGCAGCCCAGCTACTAAAGTCGAACACAGTTCTTTTTTAAAAAAAATTATGAATTTAAAATAGATTTGGAACGAATGATTAAATAATTTTTATGCAACAGATATCTATTCAAACTTTTAGGATAGTAGAGAGTAAATTTATAATAAAAAAATCCTGATTATGTTTAAATTTCCCTTCAAATGTAGAAAACAGTTTTCTGCCAGCAATAAATAATACGGTCAAATAAGTTAAAATCGCACGTCCACATGATCAAATATGTTTCACCGTCAAGGACTGAAATATTTATAAACCTCACCGAAGCCGGCCTCTCCGCCGGGAATGGTGGCGCATTCCTGTAATCCAGCTACCTGGAGGCTTGAGCTGTTGGACGGCGTGAGGTTGGGAGTTCTGTCCTCTACCTTGCTATGTCGATCAGGCGTCCGCACTAAGCACGATGTCGATATGGTGGACCTGGGGGAGCCTGGGGTTACCAGGTCGAACTAAGGAGGAGCGAACCGGCCCAGGGCGGAAACGCAGCAGGCAAAAGCTCCCGCACCGTGCAGTAGTGGGATAGCGCTTGTGAATAGGAGGAGGTAATGGGCAGCCCAGCTACTAAAGTCGAACGCAGTTCTTTTTTTAAAAAAATTATGAATTTAAAATAGATTTGGAACGAATGATTAAATAATTTTTATGCAACAGATATCTATTCAAACATTTAGGATAGTAGAGAGTAAATTTATAATAAAAAAATCCTGATTATGTTTAAATTTCCCTTCAAATGTAGAAAACAGTTTTCTGCCAGCAATAAATAATAGGGTCAAATAAGTTAAAATCGCACGTCCACATGATCAAATATGTTTTCACCGTCAAGGACTGAAATATTTATAAACCTCACCGAAGCCGGCCTCTCCGCCGGGAATGGTGGCGCATTCCTGTAATCCAGCTACCTGGAGGCTTGAGCTGTTGGACGGCGTGAGGTTGGGAGTTCTGTCCTCTACCTTGCTATGTCGATCAGGCGTCCGCACTAAGCACGATGTCGATATGGTGGACCTGGGGGAGCCTGGGGTTACCAGGTCGAACTAAGGAGGAGCGAACCGGCCCAGGGCGGAAACGCAGCAGGCAAAAGCTCCCGCACCGTGCAGTAGTGGGATAGCGCTTGTGAATAGGAGGAGGTAATGGGCAGCCCAGCTACTAAAGTCGAACGCAGTTCTTTTTTTTTAAAAATTATGAATTTAAAATAGATTTAGAACGACTGATTAAATAATTAGATTAAATAGTTTCTATGCAACAGATATCTATTCAAACTTTTAGGATAGTAGAGAGTAAATTTATAATAAAAAAATTCCTGATTATGTTTAAATTTCCCTTCAAATGTAGAAAACAGTTTTCTGCCAGCAATAAATAATAGGGTCAAATAAGTTAAAATCGCACGTCCACATGATCAAATATGTTTCACCGTCAAGGACTGAAATATTTATAAACCTCACCGAAGCCGGCCTCTCCGCCGGGAATGGTGGCGCATTCCTGTAATCCAGCTACCTGGAGGCTTGAGCTGTTGGACGGCGTGAGGTTGGGAGTTCTGTCCTCTACCTTGCTATGTCGATCAGGCGTCCGCACTAAGCACGATGTCGATATGGTGGACCTGGGGGAGCCTGGGGTTACCAGGTCGATCTAAGGAGGAGCGAACCGGCCCAGGGCGGAAACGCAGCAGGCAAAAGCTCCCGCACCGTGCAGTAGTGGGATAGCGCTTGTGAATAGGAGGAGGTAATGGGCAGCCCAGCTACTAAAGTCGAACGCAGTTCTTTTTTTAAAAAAATTATGAATTTAAAATAGATTTGGAACGAATGATTAAATAATTTTCTATGCAACAGATATCTATTCAAACATTTAGGATAGTAGAGAGTAAATTTATAATAAAAAAATCCTGATTATGTTTAAATTTCCCTTCAAATGTAGAAAACAGTTTTCTGCCAGCAATAAATAATAGGGTCAAATAAGTTAAAATCGCACGTCCACATGATCAAATATGTTTCACCGTCAAGGACTGAAATATTTATAAACCTCACCGAAGCCGGCCTCTCCGCCGGGAATGGTGGCGCATTCCTGTAATCCAGCTACCTGGAGGCTTGAGCTGTTGGACGGCGTGAGGTTGGGAGTTCTGTCCTCTACCTTGCTATGTCGATCAGGCGTCCGCACTAAGCACGATGTCGATATGGTGGACCTGGGGGAGCCTGGGGTTACCAGGTCGATCTAAGGAGGAGCGAACCGGCCCAGGGCGGAAACGCAGCAGGCAAAAGCTCCCGCACCGTGCAGTAGTGGGATAGCGCTTGTGAATAGGAGGAGGTAATGGGCAGCCCAGCTACTAAAGTCGAACGCAGTTCTTTTTTTAAAAAAATTATGAATTTAAAATAGATTTGGAACGAATGATTAAATAATTTCTATGCAACAGATATCTATTCAAACTTTTAGGATAGTAGAGAGTAAATTTATAATAAAAAAATCCTGATTATGTTTAAATTTCCCTTCAAATGTAGAAAACAGTTTTCTGCCAGCAATAAATAATAGGGTCAAATAAGTTAAAATCGCACGTCCACATGATCAAATATGTTTCACCGTCAAGGACTGAAATATTTATAAACCTCACCGAAGCCGGCCTCTCCGCCGGGAATGGTGGCGCATTCCTGTAATCCAGCTACCTGGAGGCTTGAGCTGTTGGACGGCGTGAGGTTGGGAGTTCTGTCCTCTACCTTGCTATGTCGATCAGGCGTCCGCACTAAGCACGATGTCGATATGGTGGACCTGGGGGAGCCTGGGGTTACCAGGTCGATCTAAGGATGAGCGAACCGGCCCAGGGCGGAAACGCAGCAGGCAAAAGCTCCCGCACCGTGCAGTAGTGGGATAGCGCTTGTGAATAGGAGGAGGTAATGGGCAGCCCAGCTACTAAAGTCGAACGCAGTTCTTTTTTTAAAAAAATTATGAATTTAAAATAGATTTGGAACGAATGATTAAAATAATTTTCTATGCAACAGATATCTATTCAAACTTTTAGGATAGTAGAGAGTAAATTTATAATAAAAAAATCCTGATTATGTTTAAATTTCCCTTCAAATGTAGAAAACAGTTTTCTGCCAGCAATAAATAATAGGGTCAAATAAGTTAAAATCGCACGTCCACATGATCAAATATGTTTCACCGTCAAGGACTGAAATATTTATAAACCTCACCGAAGCCGGCCTCTCCGCCGGGAATGGTGGCGCATTCCTGTAATCCAGCTACCTGGAGGCTTGAGCTGTTGGACGGCGTGAGGTTGGGAGTTCTGTCCTCTACCTTGCTATGTCGATCAGGCGTCCGCACTAAGCACGATGTCGATATGGTGGACCTGGGGGAGCCTGGGGTTACCAGGTCGAACTAAGGAGGAGCGAACCGGCCCAGGGCGGAAACGCAGCAGGCAAAAGCTCCCGCACCGTGCAGTAGTGGGATAGCGCTTGTGAATAGGAGGAGGTAATGGGCAGCCCAGCTACTAAAGTCGAACGCAGTTCTTTTTTTAAAAAAATTATGAATTTAAAATAGATTTGGAACGAATGATTAAATAATTTTTATGCAACAGATATCTATTCAAACATTTAGGATAGTAGAGAGTAAATTTATAATAAAAAATCCTGATTATGTTTAAATTTCCCTTCAAATGTAGAAAACAGTTTTCTGCCAGCAATAAATAATAGGGTCAAATAAGTTAAAATCGCACGTCCACATGATCAAATATGTTTCACCGTCAAGGACTGAAATATTTATAAACCTCACCGAAGCCGGCCTCTCCGCCGGGAATGGTGGCGCATTCCTGTAATCCAGCTACCTGGAGGCTTGAGCTGTTGGACGGCGTGAGGTTGGGAGTTCTGTCCTCTACCTTGCTATGTCGATCAGGCGTCCGCACTAAGCACGATGTCGATATGGTGGACCTGGGGGAGCCTGGGGTTACCAGGTCGATCTAAGGAGGAGCGAACCGGCCCAGGGCGGAAACGCAGCAGGCAAAAGCTCCCGCACCGTGCAGTAGTGGGATAGCGCTTGTGAATAGGAGGAGGTAATGGGCAGCCCAGCTACTAAAGTCGAACGCAGTTCTTTTTTTAAAAAAATTATGAATTTAAAATAGATTTAGAACGACTGATTAAATAATTATGATTAAATAATTTCTACGCAACAGATATCTATTCAAACTTTTAGGATAGTAGAGAGTAAATTTAAAATTTAAAAAAATTCCTGATTACCTTTAAATTTCCCTTCAAATGCAGAAAACAGTTTTCTGCCAGCAATAAATAATAGGGTCAAATAAGTTAAAATCGCACGTCCACATGATCAAATATGTTTCACCGTCAAGGACTGAAATATTTATAAACCTCACCGAAGCCGGCCTCTCCGCCGGGAATGGTGGCGCATTCCTGTAATCCAGCTACCTGGAGGCTTGAGCTGTTGGACGGCGTGAGGTTGGGAGTTCTGTCCTCTACCTTGCTATGTCGATCAGGCGTCCGCACTAAGCACGATGTCGATATGGTGGACCTGGGGGAGCCTGGGGTTACCAGGTCGATCTAAGGAGGAGCGAACCGGCCCAGGGCGGAAACGCAGCAGGCAAAAGCTCCCGCACCGTGCAGTAGTGGGATAGCGCTTGTGAATAGGAGGAGGTAATGGGCAGCCCAGCTACTAAAGTCGAACGCAGTTCTTTTTTTAAAAAAATTATGAATTTAAAATAGATTTAGAACGACTGATTAAATAATTATGATTAAATAGTTTCTATGCAACAGATATCTATTCAAACTTTTAGGATAGTAGAGAGTAAATTTAAAATTTAAAAAAATTCCTGATTACATTTAAATTTCCCTTCAAATGTAGAAAACAGTTTTCTGCCAGCAATAAATAATAGGGTCAAATAAGTTAAAATCGCACGTCCACATGATCAAATATGTTTCACCGTCAAGGACTGAAATATTTATAAACCTCACCGAAGCCGGCCTCTCCGCCGGGAATGGTGGCGCATTCCTGTAATCCAGCTACCTGGAGGCTTGAGCTGTTGGACGGCGTGAGGTTGGGAGTTCTGTCCTCTACCTTGCTATGTCGATCAGGCGTCCGCACTAAGCACGATGTCGATATGGTGGACCTGGGGGAGCCTGGGGTTACCAGGTCGATCTAAGGAGGAGCGAACCGGCCCAGGGCGGAAACGCAGCAGGCAAAAGCTCCCGCACCGTGCAGTAGTGGGATAGCGCTTGTGAATAGGAGGAGGTAATGGGCAGCCCAGCTACTAAAGTCGAACGCAGTTCTTTTTTTAAAAAAATTATGAATTTAAAATAGATTTGGAACGAATGATTAAATAATTTTCTATGCAACAGATATCTATTCAAACTTTTAGGATAGTAGAGAGTAAATTTATAATAAAAAAATCCTGATTATGTTTAAATTTCCCTTCAAATGTAGAAAACAGTTTTCTGCCAGCAATAAATAATAGGGTCAAATAAGTTAAAATCGCACGTCCACATGATCAAATATGTTTCACCGTCAAGGACTGAAATATTTATAAACCTCACCGAAGCCGGCCTCTCCGCCGGGAATGGTGGCGCATTCCTGTAATCCAGCTACCTGGAGGCTTGAGCTGTTGGACGGCGTGAGGTTGGGAGTTCTGTCCTCTACCTTGCTATGTCGATCAGGCGTCCGCACTAAGCACGATGTCGATATGGTGGACCTGGGGGAGCCTGGGGTTACCAGGTCGATCTAAGGAGGAGCGAACCGGCCCAGGGCGGAAACGCAGCAGGCAAAAGCTCCCGCACCGTGCAGTAGTGGGATAGCGCTTGTGAATAGGAGGAGGTAATGGGCAGCCCAGCTACTAAAGTCGAACGCAGTTCTTTTTTAAAAAAAATTATGAATTTAAAATAGATTTGGAACGAATGATTAAATAATTTTTATGCAACAGATATCTATTCAAACATTTAGGATAGTAGAGAGTAAATTTATAATAAAAAAATCCTGATTATGTTTAAATTTCCCTTCAAATGTAGAAAACAGTTTTCTGCCAGCAATAAATAATAGGGTCAAATAAGTTAAAATCGCACGTCCACATGATCAAATATGTTTCACCGTCAAGGACTGAAATATTTATAAACCTCACCGAAGCCGGCCTCTCCGCCGGGAATGGTGGCGCATTCCTGTAATCCAGCTACCTGGAGGCTTGAGCTGTTGGACGGCGTGAGGTTGGGAGTTCTGTCCTCTACCTTGCTATGTCGATCAGGCGTCCGCACTAAGCACGATGTCGATATGGTGGACCTGGGGGAGCCTGGGGTTACCAGGTCGATCTAAGGAGGAGCGAACCGGCCCAGGGCGGAAACGCAGCAGGCAAAAGCTCCCGCACCGTGCAGTAGTGGGATAGCGCTTGTGAATAGGAGGAGGTAATGGGCAGCCCAGCTACTAAAGTCGAACGCAGTTCTTTTTTTTTAAAAATTATGAATTTAAAATAGATTTAGAACGACTGATTAAATAATTATGATTAAATAGTTTCTATGCAACAGATATCTATTCAAACTTTTAGGATATTAGAGAGTAAATTTAAAATTAAAAAAAAATTCCTGATTACATTTAAATTTCCCTTCAAATGTAGAAAACAGTTTTCTGCCAGCAATAAATAATAGGGTCAAATAAGTTAAAATCGCACGTCCACATGATCAAATATGTTTCACCGTCAAGGACTGAAATATTTATAAACCTCACCGAAGCCGGCCTCTCCGCCGGGAATGGTGGCGCATTCCTGTAATCCAGCTACCTGGAGGCTTGAGCTGTTGGACGGCGTGAGGTTGGGAGTTCTGTCCTCTACCTTGCTATGTCGATCAGGCGTCCGCACTAAGCACGATGTCGATATGGTGGACCTGGGGGAGCCTGGGGTTACCAGGTCGAACTAAGGAGGAGCGAACCGGCCCAGGGCGGAAACGCAGCAGGCAAAAGCTCCCGCACCGTGCAGTAGTGGGATAGCGCTTGTGAATAGGAGGAGGTAATGGGCAGCCCAGCTACTAAAGTCGAACGCAGTTCTTTTTTTTTTTTAAATTATGAATTTAAAATAGATTTAGAACGACTGATTAAATCTATTTTAAATTCATAATTTAAAAAAAAAAAGAACTGCGTTCGAATTTAGTAGCTGGGCTGCCCATTACCTCCTCCTATTCACAAGCGCTATCCCACTACTGCACGGTGCGGGAGCTTTTGCCTGCTGCGTTTCCGCCCTCGGCCGGTTCGCTCCTCCTTAGTTCGACCTGGTAACCCCAGGCTCCCCCAGGTCCACCATATCGACATCGTGCTTAGTGCGGACGCCTGATCGACATAGCAAGGTAGAGGACAGAACTCCCAACCTCACGCCGTCCAACAGCTCAAGCCTCCAGGTAGCTGGATTACAGGAATGCGCCACCATTCCCGGCGGAGAGGCCGGCTTCGGTGAGGTTTATAAATATTTCAGTCCTTGACGGTGAAACATATTTGATCATGTGGACGTGCGATTTTAACTTATTTGACCCTATTATTTATTGCTGGCAGAAAACTGTTTTCTACATTTGAAGGGAAATTTAAATGTAATCAGGAATTTTTTTTAATTTTAAATTTACTCTCTAATATCCTAAAAGTTTGAATAGATATCTGTTGCATAGAAACTATTTAATCATAATTATTTAATCATTCGTTCTAAATCTATTTTAAATTCATAATTTTTTAAAAAAAAGAACTGCGTTCGACTTTAGTAGCTGGGCTGCCCATTACCTCCTCCTATTCACAAGCGCTATCCCACTACTGCACGGTGCGGGAGCTTTTGCCTGCTGCGTTTCCGCCCTGGGCCGGTTCGCTCCTCCTTAGATCGACCTGGTAACCCCAGGCTCCCCCAGGTCCACCATATCGACATCGTGCTTAGTGCGGACGCCTGATCGACATAGCAAGGTAGAGGACAGAACTCCCAACCTCACGCCGTCCAACAGCTCAAGCCTCCAGGTAGCTGGATTACAGGAATGCGCCACCATTCCCGGCGGAAGGGCCGGCTTCGGTGAGGTTTATAAATATTTCAGTCCTTGACGGTGAAACATATTTGATCATGTGGACGTGCGATTTTAACTTATTTGACCCTATTATTTATTGCTGGCAGAAAACTGTTTTCTACATTTGAAGGGAAATTTAAACATAATCAGGATTTTTTTATTATAAATTTACTCTCTACTATCCTAAATGTTTGAATAGATATCTGTTGCATAAAAATTATTTAATCATTCGTTCCAAATCTATTTTAAATTCATAATTTTTTTAAAAAAGAACTGTGTTCGACTTTAGTAGCTGGGCTGCCCATTACCTCCTCCTATTCACTAGCGCTATCCCACTACTGCACGGTGCGGGAGCTTTTGCCTGCTGCGTTTCCGCCCTGGGCCGGTTCGCTCATCCTTAGATCGACCTGGTAAACCCAGGTCCACCATATCGACATCGTGCTTAGTGCGGACGCCTGATCGACATAGCAAGGTAGAGGACAGAACTCCCAACCTCACGCCGTCCAACAGCTCAAGCCTCCAGGTAGCTGGATTACAGGAATGCGCCACCATTCCCGGCGGAGAGGCCGGCTTCGGTGAGGTTTATTAAAATTTCAGTCCTTGACGGTGAAACATATTTGATCATGTGGACGTGCGATTTTAACTTATTTGACCCTATTATTTATTGCTGGCAGAAAACTGTTTTCTACATTTGAAGGGAAATTTAAACATAATCAGGATTTTTTTATTATAAATTTACTCTCTACTATCCTAAATGTTTGAATAGATATCTGTTGCATAAAAATTATTTAATCATTCGTTCCAAATCTATTTTAAATTCATAATTTTTTTTTAAAAAAGAACTGCGTTCGACTTTAGTAGCTGGGCTGCCCATTACCTCCTCCTATTCACAAGCGCTATCCCACTACTGCACGGTGCGGGAGCTTTTGCCTGCTGCGTTTCCGCCCTGGGCCGGTTCGCTCATCCTTAGATCGACCTGGTAACCCCAGGCTCCCCCAGGTCCACCATATCGACATCGTGCTTAGTGCGGACGCCTGATCGACATAGCAAGGTAGAGGACAGAACTCCCAACCTCACGCCGTCCAACAGCTCAAGCCTCCAGGTAGCTGGATTACAGGAATGCGCCACCATTCCCGGCGGAAGGGCCGGCTTCGGTGAGGTTTATAAATATTTCAGTCCTTGACGGTGAAACATATTTGATCATGTGGACGTGCGATTTTAACTTATTTGACCCTATTATTTATTGCTGGCAGAAAACTGTTTTCTACATTTGAAGGGAAATTTAAATGTAATCAGGAATTTTTTTAATTTTAAATTTACTCTCTAATATTATAAAAGTTTGAATAGATATCTGTTGAATAGAAACTATTTAATCATAATTATTTAATCAGTCGTTCTAAATCTATTTTAAATTCATAATTTTTATAAAAAAAAAGAACTGCGTTCGACTCTAGTAGCTGGGCTCCCCATTACCTCCTCCTATTCACAAGCGCTATCCCACTACTGCACGGTGCGGGAGCTTTTGCCTGCTGCGTTTCCGCCCTGGGCCGGTTCGCTCATCCTTAGATCGACCTGGTGACCCCAGGCTCCCCCAGGTCCACCATATCGACATCGTGCTTAGTGCGGACGCCTGATCGACATAGCAAGGTAGAGAACAGAACTCCCAACCTCACGCCGTCCAACAGCTCAAGCCTCCAGGTAGCTAGATTACAGGAATTCGCCACCATTCCCGGCGGAGAGGCCGGCTTCGGGGAGGTTTATTAATATTTCAGTCCTTGACGGTGAAACATATTTGATCATGTGGACGTGCGATTTTAACTTATTTGACCCTATTATTTATTGCTGGCAGAAAACTGTTTTCTACATTTGAAGGGAAATTTAAACATAATCAGGATTTTTTATTATAAATTTACTCTCTACTATCCTAAATGTTTGAATAGATATCTTGCATAAAAATTATTTAATCATTCGTTCCAAATCTATTTTAAATTCATAATTTTTTTAAAAAAAGAACTGCGTTCGACTTTAGTAGCTAGGCTGCCCATTACCTCCTCCTATTCACAAGAGCTATCCCACTACTGCACGTTGCGGAAGCTTTTGGATGCTGCGTTTCCGCCCTGGGCCGGTTGGCTCCTCCTTAGATCGACCTGGTAACCCCAGGCTCCCCCAGGTCCACCATATCGACATCGTGCTTAGTGCGGACGCCTGATCGACATAGCAAGGTAGAGGACAGAACTCCCAACCTCACGCCGTCCAACAGCTCAAGCCTCCAGGTAGCTGGATTACAGGAATGCGTCACCATTCCCGGCGGAAGGGCCGGCTTCGGTGAGGTTTATAAATATTTCAGTCCTTGACGGTGAAACATATTTTATCATGTGGACGTGCGATTTTAACTTATTTGACCCTATTATTTATTGCTGGCAGAAAACTGTTTTCTACATTTGAAGGGAAATTTAAATGTAATCAGGAATTTTTTTTAATTTTAAATTTACTCTCTAATATCCTAAAAGTTTGAATAGATATCTGTTGCATAGAAACTATTTAATCATAATTATTTAATCAGTCGTTCTAAATCTATTTTAAATTCATAATTTTTTTAAAAAAAGAACTGCGTTCGACTTTAGTAGCTGGGCTGCCCATTACCTCCTCCTATTCACAAGCGCTATCCCACTACTGCACGGTGCGGGAGCTTTTGCCTGCTGCGTTTCCGCCCTGGGCCGGTTCGCTCCTCCTTAGTTCGACCTGGTAACCCCAGGCTACCCCAGGTCCACCATATCGACATCGTGCTTAGTGCGGACGCCTGATCGACATAGCAAGGTAGAGGACAGAACTCCCAACCTCACGCCGTCCAACAGCTCAAGCCTCCAGGTAGCTAGATTACAGGAATGCGCCACCATTCCCGGCGGAAGGGCCGGCTTCGGTGAGGTTTATAAATATTTCAGTCCTTGACGGTGAAACATATTTGATCATGTGGACGTGCGATTTTAACTTATTTGACCCTATTATTTATTGCTGGCAGAAAACTGTTTTCTACATTTGAAGGGAAATTTAAATGTAATCAGGAATTTTTTTTAATTTTAAATTTACTCTCTAATATCCTAAAAGTTTGAATAGATATTTGTTGCATAGAAACTATTTAATCATAATTATTTAATCAGTCGTTCTAAATCTATTTTAAATTCATAATTTTAAAAAAAAAAAAGAACTGCGTTCGACTTTAGTAGCTGGGCTGCCCATTACCTCCTCCTATTCACAAGCGCTATCCCACTACTGCACGGTGCGGGAGCTTTTGCCTGCTGCGTTTCCGCCCTGGGCCGGTTCGCTCCTCCTTAGTTCGACCTGGTAACCCCAGGCTCCCCCAGGGTCCACCATATCGACATCGTGGCTTAGTGCGGGCGCCTGATCGACATAGCAAGGTAGAGGACAGAACTCCCAAACCTCACGCCGTCCAACAGCTCAAGCCTCATGGTAGCTGGATTACAGGAATACGCCACCACTCCCGGCGGAAGGGCCGGCTCGCTCATCCTTAGATCGACCTGGTAACCCCAGGCTCCCCCAGGTCCACCATATCGACATCGTGCTTAGTGCGGACGCCTGATCGACATAGCAAGGTAGAGGACAGAACTCCCAACCTCACGCCGTCCAACAGCTCAAGCCTCCAGGTAGCTGGATTACAGGAATGCGCCACCATTCCCGGCGGAGAGGCCGGCTTCGGTGAGGTTTATTAATATTTCAGTCCTTGACGGTGAAACATATTTGATCATGTGGACGTGCGATTTTAACTTATTTGACCCTATTATTTATTGCTGGCAGAAAACTGTTTTCTACATTTGAAGAGAAATTTAAACATAATCAGGATTTTTTTATTATAAATTTACTCTACTACTATCCTAAATGTTTGAATAGATATCTGTTGCATAAAAATTATTTCGATCAGGCGTCCGCACTAAGCACGATGTCGATATGGTGGACCTGGGGGAGCCTGGGGTTACCAGGTCGATCAAAGGAGGAGCGAACCGGCCCAGGGCGGAAACGCAGCACGCAAAAGCTCACGCACCGTGCAGTAGTGGGATAGCGCTTGTGAATAGGAGGAGGTAATGGGTAGCCCAGCTACTAAAGTCGAGTGCAATTCTTTTTTTAAAAAAATTATGAATTTAAAATAGATTTAGAACGACTGATTAAATAACTATGATTAAATAGTTTCTATGCAACAGATATCTATTCAAACTTTTAGGATATTAGAGAGTAAATTTAAAATTAAAAAAAATTCCTGATTACATTTAAATTTCCCTTCAAATGTAGAAAACAGTTTTCTGCCAGCAATAAATAATAGGGTAAAATAAGTTAAAATCGCACGTCCACATGATCAAATATGTTTCACCGTCAAGGACTGAAATATTTATAAACCTCACCGAAGCCGGCCCTTCCGCCGGGAATGGTGGCGCATTCCTTTAATCCAGCTACCTGGAGGCTTGAGCTGTTGGACGGCGTGAGGTTGGTAGTTCTGTCCTCTACCTTGCTATGTCGATCAGGCGTCCGCACTAAGCACGATGTCGATATGGTGGACCTGGGGGAGCCTGGGGTTACCAGGTCAATCTAAGGATGAGCGAACCGGCCCAGGGCGGAAACGCAGCAGGCAAAAGCTCCCGCACCGTGCAGTAGTGGGATAGCGCTTGTGAATAGGAGGAGGTAATGGGCATCCCAGCTACTAAAGTCGAAGGCAGTTCTTTTTTAAAAAAAATTATGAATTTAAAATAGATTTGGAACGAATGATTAAATAATTTTTATGCAACAGATATCTATTCAAACATTTAGGATAGTAGAGAGTAAATTTATAATAAAAAAATCCTGATTATGTTTAAATTTCCTTTCAAATGTAGAAAACAGTTTTCTGCCAGCAATAAATAATAGGGTCAAATAAGTTAAAATCGCACGTCCACATGATCAAATATGTTTCACCGTCAAGGATTGAAATATTTATAAACCTCACCGAAGCCGGCCCTTCCGCCGGGAATGGTGGCGCATTCCTGTAATCCAGCTACCTGGAGGCTTAGCTGTTGACGGCGTGAGGTTGAGAGTTCTGTCCTCTACCTTGCTATGTCGATCAGGCGTCCGCACTAAGCACGATGTCGATATGGTGGACCTGGGGGAGCCTGGGGCTACCAAGTCGACCTAAGGATGAGCGAACCGGCCCAGGGCGGAAACGCAGCAGGAAAAAGCTCCCGCACCGTGCAGTAGTGGGATAGCGCTTGTGAATAGGAGGAGGTAATGGGCAGCCCAGCTACTAAAGTCGAACGTAGTTCTTTAAAAAAAAGATTATGAATTTAAAATAGATTTGGAACAAATGATTAAATACTTTTTATGCAACAGATATCTATTCAAGCTTTTAGGATAGTAGTGAGTAAATTTACAATAAAAAAATCCTGATTTTGTTTAAATTTCTCTTCAAATGTAGAAAACAGTTTTCTGCCAGCAATAAATAATAGGGTCAAATAAGTTAAAATCGCACGTCCACATGATCAAATATGTTTTACCGTCAAGGACTGAAATATTTATAAACCTCACCGAAGCCGACCTCTCCGCCGGGAATGGTGGCGAATTCCTGTAATCCAGCTACCTGGAGGAGTGAGCTGTTGGACGGCGTGAGGTTGGGAGTTCTGTCCTCTACCTTGCTATGTCGATCAGGCGTCCGCACTAAGCACGATGTCGATATGGTGGACCTGGGGGAGCCTGGGGTTACCAGGTCGAACTAAGGAGGAGCGAACCGGCCCAGGGCGGAAACGCAGCAGGCAAAAGCTCCCGCACCGTGCAGTAGTGGGATAGCGCTTGTGAATAGGAGGAGGTAATGGGCAGTCCAGCTACTAAAGTCGAACGCAGTTCTTTTTTTTTAAAATTATGAATTTAAAATAGATTTAAAACGACTGATTAAATAATTATGATTAAATAGTTTCTATGCAACAGATATGTATTCAAACTTTTAGGATATTAGAGAGTAAATTTAAAATTAAAAAAAATTCCTGATTACATTTAAATTTCCCTTCAAATGTAGAAAACAATATTCTGCCAGCAATAAATAATAGGGTCAAATAAGTTAAAATCGCACGTCCACATGATCAAATATGTTTCACCGTGAAGGACTGAAATATTTATAAACCTCACCGAAGGCGGCCTCTCCGCCGGGAATGGTGGCGCATTCCTGTGATCCAGCTACCTGGAGGATTGAGCTGTTGGACGGCGTGAGGTTGGGAGTTCTGTCCTCTACCTTGCTATGTCGATCAGGCGTCCGCACTAAGCACGATGTCGATATGGTGGACCTGGGGGAGCCTGGGGTTACCAGGTCGATCTAAGGATGAGCGTACCGGCCCAGGGCGGAAACGCAGCAGGCAAAAGCTCCCGCACCGTGCAGTAGTGGGATAGCGCTTGTGAATAGGAGGAGGTAATGGGCAGCTCAGCTACTACAGTCGAACACAGTTCTTTTTTTAAAAAAATTATGAATTTAAAATAGATTTGGAACGAATGATTAAATAATTTTTATGCAACAGATATCTATTCAAACATTTAGGATAGTAGAGAGTAAATTTATAATTAAAAAATCCTGATTATGTTTAAATTTCCCTTCAAATGTAGAAAACAGTTTTCTGCCAGCAATAAATAAAACGGTCAAATAAGTGAAAATCGCACGTCCACATGATCAAATATGTTTCACCGTCAAGGACTGAAATATTTATAAACCTCACCGAAGCCGGCCCTTCCGCCGGGAATGGTGGCGCATTCCTGTAATCCAGCTACCTGGAGGCTTGAGCTGTTGGACGGCGTGAGGTTGGGAGTTTTGTCCTCTACCTTGCCATGTAGATCAGGCGTCCGCACTAAGCACGATGTCGATATGGTGGACCTGGGGGAGCCTGGGGTTACCAGGTCTATCTAAGGATGAGCGCACCGGCCCAGGGCGGAATCGCAGCAGGCAAAAGCTCCCGCACCGTGCAGTAGTGGGATAGCGCTAGTGAATAGGAAGAGGTAATGGGCAGCCCAGCTACTAAAGTCGAACACAGTTCTTTTTAAAAAAAAATTATGAATTTAAAATAGATTTGGAACGAATGATTAAATAATTTTTATGCAACAGATATCTATTCAAACATTTAGGATAGTAGAGAGTAAATTTATAATAAAAAAATCCTGATTATGTTTAAATTTCTCTTCAAATGTAGAAAACAGTTTTCTGCCAGCAATAAATAATAGGGTCAAATAAGTTAAAATCGCACGTCCACATGATCAAATATGTTTCACCGTCAAGGACTGAAATATTTATAAACCTCACCGAAGCCGGCCCTTCCGCCGGGAATGGTGGCGCATTCCTGTAATCCAGCTACCTGGAGGCTTGAGCTGTTGGACGGCGTGAGGTTGGTAGTTCTCTCCTCTACCTTGCTATGTCGATCAGGCGTCCGCACTAAGCACGATGTCGATATGGTGGACCTGGGGGAGCCTGGGGTTACCAGGTCAATCTAAGGATGAGCGAACCGGCCCAGGGCGGAAACGCAGCAGGCAAAAGCTCCCGCACCGTGCAGTAGTGGGATAGCGCTTGTGAATAGGAGGAGGTAATGGGCAGCTCAGCTACTACAGTCGAACACAGTTCTTTTTTTAAAAAAATTATGAATTTAAAATAGATTTGGAACGAATGATTAAATAATTTTTATGCAACAGATATCTATTCAAACATTTAGGATAGTAGAGAGTAAATTTATAATAAAAAAATCCTGATTATTTTTAAATTTCCCTTCAAATGTAGAAAACAGTTTTCTGCCAGCAATAAATAAAACGGTCAAATAAGTGAAAATCGCACGTCCACATGATCATATATGTTTTACCGTCAAGGACTGAAATATTTATAAACCTCACCGAAGCCGGCCTCTCCGCCGGGAATGGTGGCGCATTCCTGTAATCCAGCTACCTGGAGGCTTGAGCTGTTGGACGGCGTGAGGTTGGGAGTTCTGTCCTCTACCTTGCCATGTCGATCAGGCGTCCGCACTAAGCACGATGTCGATATGGTGGACCTGGGGAGCCTGGGGTTACCAGGTTCGAACTAAGGAGGAGCGAACCGGCCCAGGGCGGAAACGCAGCATGCAAAAGCTCCCGCACCGCGGAGTAGTGTGATAGCGCTTGTGAATAGGAGGAGGTAATGGGCAGCCCAGCTACTAAAGTCGAACGCAGTTCTTTTTTAAAAAAATTGTGAATTTAAAAATAGATTTGGAACGACTGATTAAATAATTATGATTAATAGTTTCTAATGAACAGATATCTATTCAAACTTTAGTGATATGTACAGAGTAAATTTAAATTAAAAAAATCCTGATTACATTTAAATTTCCCTTCAATATAGAAAACAGTTTTTCAGCCAGCAATAAATAAATAGGGTCAAATACAGTTAAAATCGCACGTCCACATGATCAAATATGTTTCACCGTCAAGGACTGAAAATTTTAATAAACCTCACCGAAGCCGGCCTCTCCGCGGGAATGTGTAGGCGCATTCCTGTAATCCAGCTACCTGGAGGCTGGAGCTGTTGGACGGCGTGAGGTTGGGAGTTCTGTCCTCTACCTTGCTAGTCGATCAGGCGTCCGCACTAAGCACGATGTCGATATGGTGGACCTGGGGAGCCTGGGGTCACCAGGTCGATCTAAGGAGGAGCGAACAGGCCCAGGGCGGAAACGCAGCAGGCAAAAAGCTCCCGCACCGTGCAGTAGTGGGATAGTCGCTTGTGAATAGGAGGAGGTAATGGGCAGCCCAGCTACTAAAGTCGAACCGCAGTTTCTTTTTTTAAAAAAAATCATGAATTTAAAATAGATTTAGAACGACTGATTAAATTATTAATTAATAATTTCTACGCAACAGATATCTATTCAAACTATTTAGGATAGTAGAGAGTAAATTTAAATTTAAAAAAATCCTGATTACCTTTAAATTTCTCTTCAAATGCAGAAAACAGTTTTCTGCCAGCAATAAATAATAGGGTCAAATAAGTTTAAAATCGCACGTCCACATGATCAAATATGTTTTCACCGTCAAGGACTGAAATTTTAATAAACCTCACCGAAGCCGGCCTCTCCGCCGGGAATGGTGGGCATTCCTGTAATCCAGCTACCTGGAGGCTTGAGCTGTTGGACGGCGTGAGGTTGGAGTTCTGTCCTCTACCTTGCTATGTCGATCAAGGCGTCCGCACTAAGCACGATGTCGGATATGGTGGACCTGGGGGAGCCTGGGGTTACCAGGTCGATCTAAGGAGAGCGAACCGGCCCAGGGCGGAAACGCAGCAGGCAAAAGCTCCCGCACCGTGCAGTAGTGGGATAGCGCTAGTGAATAGGAGGAGGTAATGGGCAGCCCAGCTACTAAAGTCCGAACACAGTTTCTTTTTTTAAAAAAATTATGAATTTAAAATAGATTTGGAACGAATGATTAAATAATTTCAATGCAACAGATATCTATTCAAACATTTAGGATAGTACAGAGTAAATTTATAATATAAAAAATCCTGATTATGTTTAAATTTCCCTTCAAATGTAGAAACATTTTTCTGACAGCAATAAATAATAGGGTCAAATACGTTAAAATCGCACGTCCACATGATCAAATATGGTTTCATCGTCAAGGACTGAAATATTTATAAACCTCACCGAAGCCGGCCTCTCCGCCGGAAATGGTGGCGCATTCCTGTAATCCAGCTACCTGGAGGCTTGAGCTGTTGGACGGCGTGAGGTTGGGAGTTCTGTCCTCTACTTTGCTATGTCGATCAGGCGTCCGCACTAAGCACGATGTCGATATGGTGGACCTGGGGGAGCCTGGGTTACCAGGTCGAACAAAGGAGGAGCGAACCGGCCCAGGGCGGAAACGCAGCACGCAAAAGCTCCCGCACCGTGCAGTAGTGGGATAGCGCTTGTGAATAGAGAGGAGGTAATGGGCACCCAGCTACTAAAGTCGAACGCAGTTCTTTTTTTTAAAAAAAATTATGAATTTAAAATAGATTTAGGAACACTGATTTAAATAACTATGTTAAATAGTTTCTATGGAACAAGATATCAATTCAAACAGTTAGGATAGTAGAGAGTAAATTTAAAATTAAAAAAAATTCCTGATTACGTTTAAATTTCCCTTCAAATGTAGAAACATTTTTCTGCCAGCAATAAATAATAGGGTACAAATACGTTAAAATCGCACGTCCACATGATCAAATTATGTTTCACCGTCAAGGACTGAAATATTTATAAAACCTCACCGAAGCCGGCCTCTCCGCCGGGAATGGTGGCGCATTCCTTTAATCCAGCTACCTGGAGGCTGGAGCTGTTGGACGGTCGTGAGGTTGGTAGTTCTGTCCTCTACCTTGCTATGTCGATCAGGCGTCCGCACTAAGCCACGATGTCGATATGGTGGACCTGGGGGAGCCTGGGGTTACCAGGTCGAATCTAAGGAGGAGCGAACCGCCCAGGGCGGAAACGCAGCAGGCAAAAGCTCCCGCACCGTGCAGTAGTGGGATAGCGCTTGTGAATAGGAGGAGGTAATGGGCAGCCCAGCTACTAAAGTCGAACGCAGTTCTTTTTTAAAAAAAATTATGAATTTAAAATAGATTTGGAACGAATGATTAAATAATTTCAATGGAACAGATATCTATTCAAACATTTAGGATAGTACAGAGTAAATTTATAATAAAAAAATCCTGATTATGTTTAAATTTCCCTTCAAATATAGAAAACAGTTTTCTGCCAGCAATAAATAATAGGGTCAAATACGTTAAAATCGCACGTCCACATGATCAAATATGTTTCACCGTCAAGGACTGAAATATTTATAAACCTCACCGAAGCCGGCCTCTCCGCCGGGAATGGTGGCGCATTCCTGTAATCCAGCTACCTGGAGGCTTGAGCTGTTGGACGGCGTGAGGTTGGGAGTTCTGTCCTCTACCTTGCTATGTCGATCAGGCGTCCGCACTAAGCACGATGTCGATATGGTGGACCTGGGGGAGCTTGGGGTTACCAGGTTGATCTAAGGAGGAGCGAACCGGCCCAGGGCGGAAACGCAGCAGGCAAAAGCTCCCGCACCGTGCAGTAGTGGGATAGCGTTTGTGAATAGGAGGAGGTAATGGGTAGCCCAGCTACTAAAGTCGAACACAGTTCTTTTTTTTAAAAAAATTATGAATTTAAAATAGATTTGGAACGAATGATTAAATAATTTCAATGGAACAGATATCTATTCAAGCTTTTAGGATAGTAGTGAGTAAATTTATAATAAAAAAATTCTGATTATGTTTAAATTTCCCTTCAAATATAGAAAACAGTTTTCTGCCAGCAATAAATAATAGGGTCAAATACGTTAAAATCGCACGTCCACATGATCAAATATGTTTCACCGTCAAGGACTGAAATATTTATAAACCTCACCGAAGCCGGCCTCTCCGCCGGGAATGGTGGCGCATTCCTGTAATCCAGCTACCTGGAGGCTGGAGCTGTTGGACGGCGTGAGGTTGGGAGTTCTGTCCTCTACCTTGCTATGTCGATCAGGCGTCCGCACTAAGCACGATGTCGATATGGTGGACCTGGGGGAGCCTGGGGTTACCAGGTCGATCTAAGGAGGAGCGAACCGGCCCAGGGCGGAAACGCAGCAGGCAAAAGCTCCCGCACCGTGCAGTAGTGGGATAGCGCTTGTGAATAGGAGGAGGTAATGGGCAGCCCAGCTACTAAAGTCGAACGCAGTTCTTTTTTAAAAAAAATTATGAATTTAAAATAGATTTGGAACGAATGATTAAATAATTTCAATGGAACAGATATCTATTCAAACATTTAGGATAGTACAGAGTAAATTTATAATAAAAAAATCCTGATTATGTTTAAATTTCCCTTCAAATATAGAAAACAGTTTTCTGCCAGCAATAAATAATAGGGTCAAATACGTTAAAATCGCACGTCCACATGATCAAATATGTTTCACCGTCAAGGACTGAAATATTTATAAACCTCACCGAAGCCGGCCTCTCCGCCGGGAATGGTGGCGCATTCCTGTAATCCAGCTACCTGGAGGCTTGAGCTGTTGGACGGCGTGAGGTTGGGAGTTCTGTCCTCTACCTTGCTATGTCGATCAGGCGTCCGCACTAAGCACGATGTCGATATGGTGGACCTGGGGGAGCCTGGGGTTACCAGGTCGATCTAAGGAGGAGCGAACCGGCCCAGGGCGGAAACGCAGCAGGCAAAAGCTCCCGCACCGTGCAGTAGTGGGATAGCGCTTGTGAATAGGAGGAGGTAATGGGCAGCCCAGCTACTAAATTCGAACGCAGTTCTTTTTTAAAAAAAATTATGAATTTAAAATAGATTTAGAACGACTGATTAAATAATTATGATTAAATAGTTTCTATGCAACATATATCTATTCAAACTTTTAGGATAGTAGAGAGTAAATTTATAATAAAAAAATCCTGATTATGTTTAAATTTCCCTTCAAATGTAGAAAACAGTTTTCTGCCAGCAATAAATAATAGGGTCAAATAAGTTAAAATCGCACGTCCACATGATCAAATATGTTTCACCGTCAAGGACTGAAATATTTATAAACCTCACCGAAGCCGGCCTCTCCGCCGGGAATGGTGGCGCATTCCTGTAATCCAGCTACCTGGAGGCTTGAGCTGTTGGACGGCGTGAGGTTGTGAGTTCTGTCCTCTACCTTGCTATGTCGATCAGGCGTCCGCACGATGTCGATATGGTGGACCTGGGGGAGCCTGGGGTTACCAGGTCGAACTAAGGAGGAGCGAACCGGCCCAGGGCGGAAACGCAGCAGGCAAAAGCTCCCGCACCGTGCAGTAGTGGGATAGCGCTTGTGAATAGGAGGAGGTAATGGGCAGCCCAGCTACTAAAGTCGAACGCAGTTCTTTTTTAAAAAAATTATGAATTTAAAATAGATTTGGAACGAATGATTAAATAATTTTAATGCAACAGATATCTATTCAAACATTTAGGATAGTAGAGAGTAAATTTATAATAAAAAAATCCTGATTATGTTTAAATTTCCCTTCAAATATAGAAAACAGTTTTCTGCCAGCAATAAATAATAGGGTCAAATACGTTAAAATCGCACGTCCACATGATCAAATATGTTTCACCGTCAAGGACTGAAATATTTATAAACCTCACCGAAGCCGGCCTCTCCGCCGGGAATGGTGGCGCATTCCTGTAATCCAGCTACCTGGAGGCTTGAGCTGTTGGACGGCGTGAGGTTGGGAGTTCTGTCCTCTACCTTGCTATGTCGATCAGGCGTCCGCACTAAGCACGATGTCGATATGGTGGACCTGGGGGAGCCTGGGGTTACCAGGTCGATCTAAGGAGGAGCGAACCGGCCCAGGGCGGAAACGCAGCAGGCAAAATCTCCCGCACCGTGCAGTAGTGGGATAGCGCTTGTGAGTAGGAGGAGGTAATGGGCAGCCCAGCTACTAAATTCGAACGCAGTTCTTTTTTAAAAAAAATTATGAATTTAAAATAGATTTAGAACGACTGATTAAATAGTTTCTATGCAACATATATCTATTCAAACTTTTAGGATAGTAGAGAGTAAATTTATAATAAAAAAATCCTGATTATGTTTAAATTTCCCTTCAAATGTAGAAAACAGTTTTCTGCCAGCAATAAATAATAAGGTCAAATAAGTTAAAATCGCACGTCCACATGATCAAATATGTTTTACCGTCAAGGACTGAAATATTTATAAACCTCACCGAAGCCGGCCTCTCCGCCGGGAATGGTGGCGCATTCCTGTAATCCAGCTACCTGGAGGCTTGAGCTGTTGGACGGCGTGAGGTTGTGAGTTCTGTCCTCTACCTTGCTATGTCGATCAGGCGTCCGCACTAAGCACGATGTCGATATGGTGGACCTGGGGGAGCCTGGGGTTACCAGGTCGAACTAAGGAGGAGCGAACCGGCCCAGGGCGGAAACGCAGCAGGCAAAAGCTCCCGCACCGTGCAGTAGTGGGATAGCGCTTGTGAATAGGAGGAGGTAATGGGCAGCCCAGCTACTAAAG
This sequence comes from Cheiracanthium punctorium, assembly GCA_038373885.1. NCBI lineage: Eukaryota > Metazoa > Arthropoda > Arachnida > Araneae > Cheiracanthiidae > Cheiracanthium > Cheiracanthium punctorium. Next base: position 1,071,012 of record JAWZYV010011853.1, read on the forward strand.
TCGAACGCAGTTCTTTTTTAAAAAAAATTATGAATTTAAAATAGATTTGGAACAAATGATTAAATAATTTCAATGGAACAGATATCAATTCAAACAGTTAGGATAGTAGAGAGTAAATTTATAATAAAAAAATCCTGATTATGTTTAAATTTCCCTTCAAATGTAGAAAACAGTTTTCTGCCAGCAATAAATAATAGGGTCAAATACGTTAAAATCGCACGTCCACATGATCAAATATGTTTCACCGTCAAGGACTGAAATATTTATAAACCTCACCGAAGCCGGCCTCTCCGCCGGGAATGGTGGCGCATTCCTGTAATCCAGCTACCTGGAGGCTTGAGCTGTTGGACGGCGTGAGGTTGGGAGTTCTGTCCTCTACCTTGCTATGTCGATCAGGCGTCCGCACTAAGCACGATGTCGATATGGTGGACCTGGGGGAGCCTGGGGTTACCAGGTCGATCTAAGGAGGAGCGAACCGGCCCAGGGCGGAAACGCAGCAGGCAAAAGCTCCCGCACCGTGCAGTAGTGGGATAGCGCTTGTGAATAGGAGGAGGTAATGGGCAGCCCAGCTACTAAAGTCGAACGCAGTTCTTTTTTTAAAAAAATTATGAATTTAAAATAGATTTGGAACGAATGATTAAATAATTTCTATGCAACAGATATCTATTCAAACTTTTAGGATAGTAGAGAGTAAATTTATAATAAAAAAATCCTGATTATGTTTAAATTTCCCTTCAAATGTAGAAAACAGTTTTCTGCCAGCAATAAATAATAGGGTCAAATAAGTTAAAATCGCACGTCCACATGATCAAATATGTTTCACCGTCAAGGACTGAAATATTTATAAACCTCACCGAAGCCGGCCTCTCCGCCGGGAATGGTGGCGCATTCCTGTAATCCAGCTACCTGGAGGCTTGAGCTGTTGGACGGCGTGAGGTTGGGAGTTCTGTCCTCTACCTTGCTATGTCGATCAGGCGTCCGCACTAAGCACGATGTCGATATGGTGGACCTGGGGAGCCTGGGGTTACCAGGTCGATCTAAGGAGGAGCGAACCGGCCCAGGGCGGAAACGCAGCAGGCAAAAGCTCCCGCACCGTGCAGTAGTGGGATAGCGCTTGTGAATAGGAGGAGGTAATGGGCAGCCCAGCTACTAAAGTCGAACGCAGTTCTTTTTTTAAAAAAATTATGAATTTAAAATAGATTTAGAACGACTGATTAAATAATTATGATTAATGTTTCTATGCAACAGATATCTATTCAAACATTTAGGATAGTAGAGAGTAAATTTATAATAAAAAAATCCTGATTATGTTTAAATTTCCCTTCAAATGTAGAAAACAGTTTTCTGCCAGCAATAAATAATAGGGTCAAATAAGTTAAAATCGCACGTCCACATGATCAAATATGTTTCACCGTCAAGGACTGAAATATTTATAAACCTCACCGAAGCCGGCCTCTCCGCCGGGAATGGTGGCGCATTCCTGTAATCCAGCTACCTGGAGGCTTGAGCTGTTGGACGGCGTGAGGTTGGGAGTTCTGTCCTCTACCTTGCTATGTCGATCAGGCGTCCGCACTAAGCACGATGTCGATATGGTGGACCTGGGGGAGCCTGGGGTTACCAGGTCGAACTAAGGAGGAGCGAACCGGCCCAGGGCGGAAACGCAGCAGGCAAAAGCTCCCGCACCGTGCAGTAGTGGGATAGCGCTTGTGAATAGGAGGAGGTAATGGGCAGCCCAGCTACTAAAGTCGAACGCAGTTCTTTTTTTAAAAAAATTATGAATTTAAAATAGATTTGGAACGAATGATTAAATAATTTCTATGCAACAGATATCTATTCAAACTTTTAGGATAGTAGAGAGTAAATTTATAATAAAAAAATCCTGATTATGTTTAAATTTCCCTTCAAATGCAGAAAACAGTTTTCTGCCAGCAATAAATAATAGGGTCAAATAAGTTAAAATCGCACGTCCACATGATCAAATATGTTTCACCGTCAAGGACTGAAATATTTATAAACCTCACCGAAGCCGGCCTCTCCGCCGGGAATGGTGGCGCATTCCTGTAATCCAGCTACCTGGAGGCTTGAGCTGTTGGACGGCGTGAGGTTGGGAGTTCTGTCCTCTACCTTGCTATGTCGATCAGGCGTCCGCACGATGTCGATATGGTGGACCTGGGGGAGCCTGGGGTTACCAGGTCGAACTAAGGAGGAGCGAACCGGCCCAGGGCGGAAACGCAGCAGGCAAAAGCTCCCGCACCGTGCAGTAGTGGAATAGCGCTTGTGAATAGGAGGAGGTAATGGGCAGCCCAGCTACTAAAGTCGAACGCAGTTCTTTTTTAAAAAAAATTATGAATTTAAAATAGATTTGGAACGAATGATTAAATAATTTCAATGGAACAGATATCTATTCAAACATTTAGGATAGTACAGAGTAAATTTATAATAAAAAAATCCTGATTATGTTTAAATTTCCCTTCAAATATAGAAAACAGTTTTCTGCCAGCAATAAATAATAGGGTCAAATACGTTAAAATCGCACGTCCACATGATCAAATATGTTTCACCGTCAAGGACTGAAATATTTATAAACCTCACCGAAGCCGGCCTCTCCGCCGGGAATGGTGGCGCATTCCTGTAATCCAGCTACCTGGAGGCTGGAGCTGTTGGACGGCGTGAGGTTGGGAGTTCTGTCCTCTACCTTGCTATGTCGATCAGGCGTCCGCACTAAGCACGATGTAGATATGGTGGACCTGGGGGAGCCTGGGGTTACCAGGTCGATCTAAGGAGGAGCGAACCGGCCCAGGGCGGAAACGCAGCAGGCAAAAGCTCCCGCACCGTGCAGTAGTGGGATAGCGCTTGTGAATAGGAGGAGGTAATGGGCAGCCCAGCTACTAAAGTCGAACGCAGTTCTTTTTTAAAAAAAATTATGAATTTAAAATAGATTTAGAACGACTGATTAAATAATTATGATTAAATAATTTCTATGCAACAGATATCTATTCAAACTTTTAGGATAGTAGAGAGTAAATTTATAATAAAAAAATCCTGATTACGTTTAAATTTCCCTTCAAATGTAGAAAACAGTTTTCTGCCAGCAATAAATAATAGGGTCAAATAAGTTAAAATCGCACGTCCACATGATCAAATATGTTTCACCGTCAAGGACTGAAATATTTATAAACCTCACCGAAGCCGGCCTCTCCGCCGGGAATGGTGGCGCATTCCTGTAATCCAGCTACCTGGAGGCTTGAGCTGTTGGACGGCGTGAGGTTGGGAGTTCTGTCCTCTACCTTGCTATGTCGATCAGGCGTCCGCACTAAGCACGATGTCGATATGGTGGACCTGGGGGAGCCTGGGGTTACCAGGTCGATCTAAGGAGGAGCGAACCGGCCCAGGGCGGAAACGCAGCAGGCAAAAGCTCCCGCACCGTGCAGTAGTGGGATAGAGCTTGTGAATAGGAGGAGGTAATGGGCAGCCCAGCTACTAAAGTCGAACGCAGTTCTTTTTTTTTTTTTAAATATGAATTTAAAATAGATTTGGAACGAATGATTAAATAATTTTTATGCAACAGATATCTATTCAAACATTTAGGATAGTACAGAGTAAATTTATAATAAAAAAATCCTGATTATGTTTAAATTTCCCTTCAAATATAGAAAACATTTTTCTGCCAGCAATAAATAATAGGGTCAAATACGTTAAAATCGCACGTCCACATGATCAAATATGTTTCACCGTCAAGGACTGAAATATTTATAAACCTCACCGAAGCCGGACTCTCCGCCGGGAATGGTGGCGCATTCCTGTAATCCAGCTACCTGGAGGGTGGAGCTGTTGGACGGCGTGAGGTTGGGAGTTCTGACCTCTACCTTGCTATGTCGATCAGGCGTCCGCACTAAGCACGATGTCGATATGGTGGACCTGGGGGAGCCTGGGGTTACCAGGTCGATCTAAGGAGGAGCGAACAGGCCCAGGGCGGAAACGCAGCAGGCAAAAGCTCCCGCACCGTGCAGTAGTGGGATAGCGTTTGTGAATAGGAGGAGGTAATGGGTAGCCCAGCTACTAAAGTCGAACACAGTTCTTTTTTAAAAAAATTATGAAATTAAAATAGATTTGGAACGAATGATTAAATAATTTGTATGCAACAGATATCTATTCAAACTTTTAGCATAGTAGTGAGTAAATTTATAATAAAAATATCCTGATTATGTTTAAATTTCCCTTCAAATATAGAAAACAGTTTTCTGCTAGTAATAAATAATAGAATCAAATAAGTTAAAATCGCACGTCCATATGATCAAATATGTTTTACCGTCAAGGAATTAAATATTTATAAACCTCACCGAAGCCGGCCTCTCCGCCGGGAATGGTGGCGCATTCCTGTAATCCAGCTACCTGGAGGCTTGAGCTCTCGGACGGCGTGAGGTTGGGAGTTCTGTCCTCTACCTTGCCATGTCGATCAGGCGTCCGCACTAAGCACGATGTCGATATGGTGGACCTGGGGGAGCCTGGGGTTACCAGGTCGAACTAAGGAGGAGCGAACCGGCCCAGGGCGGAAACGCAGCAGGCAAAAGCTCCCGCACCGTGCAGTAGTGGGATAGCGCTTGTGAATAGGAGGAGGTAATGCGCAGCCCAGCTACTAAAGTCGAACGCAGTTCTTTTTTTAAAAAAATTATGAATTTAAAATAGATTTAGAACGACTGATTAAATAATAATGATTAAATAATTTCTACGCAACAGATATCTATTCAAACTTTTAGGATAGCAGAGAGTAAATTTATAATAAAAAAATCCTGATTATGTTTAAATTTCCCTTCAAATGTAGAAAACAGTTTTCTGCCAGCAATAAATAATAGGGTCAAATAAGTTAAAATCGCACGTCCACATGATCAAATATGTTTTACCGTCAAGGACTGAAATATTTATAAACCTCACCGAAGCCGGCCTCTCCGCCGGGAATGGTGGCGCATTCCTGTAATCCAGCTACCTGGAGGCTTGAGCTGTTGGACGGCGTGAGGTTGGGAGTTCTGTCCTCTACCTTGCTATGTCGATCAGGCGTCCGAACTAAGCACGATGTCGATATGATGTACCTGTGGGAGCCTGGGGTTACCAGGTCGAACTAAGGAGGAGCGAACCGGCCCAGGGCGGAAACGCAGCAGGCAAAAGCTCCCGCACCGCGCAGTAGTGGGATAGCGTTTGTGAATAGGAGGAGGTAATGGGTAGCCCAGCTACTAAAGTCGAACACAGTTCTTCTTTTAAAAAAATTATGAATTTAAAATAGATTTGGAACGAATTATTAAATAATTTCAATGGAACAGATATCTATTCAAGCTTTTAGGATAGTAGTGAGTAAATTTATAATAAAAAAATTCTGATTATGTTTAAATTTCCCTTCAAATATAGAAAACAGTTTTCGGCCAGCAATAAATAATAGGGTCAAATACGTTAAAATCGCAAGTCCACATGATCAAATATGTTTCACCGTCAAGGACTGAAATATTTATAAACCTCACCGAAGCCGGCCTCTCCGCCGGGAATGGTGGCGCATTCCTGTAATCCAGCTACCTGGAGGCTGGAGCTGTTGGACGGCGTGAGGGTGGGAGTTCTGTCCTCTACCTTGCTATGTCGATCAGGCGTCCACACTAAGCACGATGTAGATATGGTGGACCTGGGGGAGCCTGGGGTTACCAGGTCGATCTAAGGAGGAGCGAACCGGCCCAGGGCGGAAACGCAGCAGGCAAAAGCTCCCGCACCGTGCAGTAGTGGGATAGCGCTTGTGAATAGGAGGAGGTAATGCGCAGCCCAGCTACTAAAGTCGAACGCAGTTCTTTTTTTAAAAAAATTATGAATTTAAAATAGATTTAGAACGACTGATTAAATAATAATGATTAAATAATTTCTACGCAACAGATATCTATTCAAACTTTTAGGATAGTAGAGAGTAAATTTAAAATTTAAAAAAATTCCTGATTACCTTTAAATTTCCCTTCAAATGCAGAAAACAGTTTTCTGCCAGCAATAAATAATAAGGTCAAATAAGTTAAAATCGCACGTCCACATGATCAAATATGTTTCACCGTCAAGGACTGAAATATTTATAAACCTCACCGAAGCCGGCCTCTCCGCCGGGAATGGTGGCGCATTCCTGTAATCCAGCTACCTGGAGGCTTGAGCTGTTGGACGGCGTGAGGTTGGGAGTTCTGTCCTCTACCTTGCTATGTCGATCAGGCGTCCGCACTAAGCACGATGTCGATATGGTGGACCTGGGGTTACCAGGTCGAACTAAGGAGGAGCGAACCGGCCCAGGGCGGAAACGCAGCAGGCAAAAGCTCCCGCACCGTGCAGTAGTGGGATAGCGCTTGTGAATAGGAGGAGGTAATGGGCAGCCCAGCTACTAAAGTCGAACGCAGTTCTTTTTTAAAAAAAATTATGAATTTAAAATAGATTTGGAACGAATGATTAAATAATTTTCAATGGCAACAGATATCTATTCAAACATTTAGGATAGTACAGAGTAAATTTATAATAAAAAAATCCTGATTATGTTTAAATTTCCCTTCAAATATAGAAAACAGTTTTCTGCCAGCAATAAATAATAGGGTCAAATAAGTTAAAATCGCACGTCCACATGATCAAATATGTTTCACCGTCAAGGACTGAAATATTTATAAACCTCACCGAAGCCGGCCTCTCCGCCGGGAATGGTGGCGCATTCCTGTAATCCAGCTACCTGGAGGCTGGAGCTGTTGGACGGCGTGAGGTTGGGAGTTCTGTCCTCTACCTTGCTATGTCGATCAGGCGTCCGCACTAAGCACGATGTCGATATGGTGGACCTGGGGGAGCCTGGGGTTACCAGGTCGATCTAAGGAGGAGCGAACCGGCCCAGGGCGGAAACGCAGCAGGCAAAAGCTCCCGCACCGTGCAGTAGTGGGATAGCGCTTGTGAATAGGAGGAGGTAATGGGCAGCCCAGCTACTAAAGTCGAACGCAGTTCTTTTTTTTAAAAAAATATGAATTTAAAATAGATTTGGAACGAATGATTAAATAATTTTTATGCAACAGATATCTATTCAAACATTTAGGATAGTAGAGAGTAAATTTATAATAAAAAATCCTGATTATGTTTAAATTTCCCTTCAAATGTAGAAAACAGTTTTCTGCCAGCAATAAATAATAGAATCAAATAAGTTAAAATCGCACGTCCATATGATCAAATATGTTTCACCGTCAAGGACTGAAATATTTATAAACCTCACCGAAGCCGGCCTCTCCGCCGGGAATGGTGGCGCATTCCTGTAATCCAGCTACCTGGAGGCTTGAGCTGTTGGACGGCGTGAGGTTGGGAGTTCTGTCCTCTACCTTGCTATGTCGATCAGGCGTCCGCACTAAGCACGATGTCGATATGGTGGACCTGGGGGAGCCTGGGGTTACCAGGTCGATCTAAGGAGGAGCGAACCGGCCCAGGGCGGAAACGCAGCAGGCAAAAGCTCCCGCACCGTGCAGTAGTGGGATAGCGCTTGTGAATAGGAGGAGGTAATGGGCAGCCCAGCTACTAAATTCGAACGCAGTTCTTTTTAAAAAAAAATTATGAATTTAAAATAGATTTAGAACGACTGATTAAATAATTATGATTAAATTGGTTCTATGCAACATATATCTATTCAAACTTTTAGGATAGTAGAGAGTAAATTTATAATAAAAAAATCCTGATTATGTTTAAATTTCCCTTCAAATGTAGAAAACAGTTTTCTGCCAGCAATAAATAATAGGGTCAAATAAGTTAAAATCGCACGTCCACATGATCAAATATGTTTTACCGTCAAGGACTGAAATATTTATAAACCTCACCGAAGCCGGCCTCTCCGCCGGGAATGGTGGCGCATTCCTGTAATCCAGCTACCTGGAGGCTTGAGCTGTTGGACGGCGTGAGGTTGTGAGTTCTGTCCTCTACCTTCCTATGTCGATTTGGCGTCCGCACGATGTCGATATGGTGGACCTGGGGGAGCCTGGGGTTACCAGGTCGAACTAAGGAGGAGCGAACCGGCCCAGGGCGGAAACGCAGCAGGCAAAAGCTCCCGCACCGTGCAGTAGTGGGATAGCGCTTGTGAATAGGAGGAGGTAATGGGCAGCCCAGCTACTAAAGTCGAACGCAGTTCTTTTTTTAAAAAAATTATGAATTTAAAATAGATTTGGAACGAATGATTAAATAATTTCAATGGAACAGATATCTATTCAAACATTTAGGATAGTACAGAGTAAATTTATAATAAAAAAATCCTGATTATGTTTAAATTTCCCTTCAAATATAGAAAACAGTTTTCTGCCAGCAATAAATAATAGGGTCAAATACGTTAAAATCGCACGTCCACATGATCAAATATGTTTCACCGTCAAGGACTGAAATATTTATAAACCTCACCGAAGCCGGCCTCTCCGCCGGGAATGGTGGCGCATTCCTGTAATCCAGCTACCTGGAGGCTGGAGCTGTTGGACGGCGTGAGGTTGGGAGTTCTGTCCTCTACCTTGCTATGTCGATCAGGCGTCCGCACTAAGCACGATGTCGATATGGTGGACCTGGGGGAGCCTGGGGTTACCAGGTCGATCTAAGGAGGAGCGAACCGGCCCAGGGCGGAAACGCAGCAGGCAAAAGCTCCCGCACCGTGCAGTAGTGGGATAGCGCTTGTGAGTAGGAGGAGGTAATGGGCAGCCCAGCTACTAAATTCGAACGCAGTTCTTTTTTAAAAAAAATTATGAATTTAAAATAGATTTAGAACGACTGATTAAATAGTTTCTATGCAACATATATCTATTCAAACTTTTAGGATAGTAGAGAGTAAATTTATAATAAAAAAATCCTGATTATGTTTAAATTTCCCTTCAAATGTAGAAAACAGTTTTCTGCCAGCAATAAATAATAAGGTCAAATAAGTTAAAATCGCACGTCCACATTATCAAATATGTTTTACCGTCAAGGACTGAAATATTTATAAACCTCACCGAAGCCGGCCTCTCCGCCGGGAATGGTGGCGCATTCCTGTAATCCAGCTACCTGGAGGTTTGAGCTGTTGGACGGCGTGAGGTTGTGAGTTCTGTCCTCTACCTTGCTATGTCGATTTGGCGTCCGCACGATGTCGATCTGGGGGAGCCTGGGGTTACCAGGTCGAACTAAGGAGGAGCGAACCGGCCCAGGGCGGAAACGCAGCAGGCAAAAGCTCCCGCACCGTGCAGTAGTGGGATAGCGCTTGTGAATAGGAGGAGGTAATGGGCAGCCCAGCTACTAAAGTCGAACGCAGTTCTTTTTTAAAAAAAATTATGAATTTAAAATAGATTTGGAACGAATGATTAAATAATTTTTCTGCAACAGATATCTATTCAAACATTTAGGATAGTAGAGAGTAAATTTATAATAAAAAATCCTGATTATGTTTAAATTTCCCTTCAAATGTAGAAAACAGTTTTCTGCCAGCAATAAATAATAGGGTCAAATACGTTAAAATCGCACGTCCACATGATCAAATATGTTTCACCGTCAAGGACTGAAATATTTATAAACCTCACCGAAGCCGGCCTCTCCGCCGGGAATGGTGGCGCATTCCTGTAATCCAGCTACCTGGAGGCTTGAGCTGTTGGACGGCGTGAGGTTGGGAGTTCTGTCCTCTACCTTGCTATGTCGATCAGGCGTCCGCACTAAGCACGATGTCGATATGGTGGACCTGGGGGAGCCTGGGGTTACCAGGTCGATCTAAGGAGGAGCGAACCGGCCCAGGGCGGAAACGCAGCAGGCAAAAGCTTCCGCACCGTGCAGTAGTGGGATAGCTCTTGTGAATAGGAGGAGGTAATGGGCAGCCCAGCTACTAAAGTCGAGCGCAATCCTTTTTTAAAAAAATTATGAATTTAAAATAGATTTGGAACGAATGATTAAATAATTTTTATGCAACAGAAATCTATTCAAACTTTTAGGATAGTAGTGAGTAAATTTATAATAAAAAAATCCTGATTATGTTTAAATTTCCCTTCAAATGTAGAAAACAGTTTTCTGCCAGCAATAAATAATAGGGTCAAATAAGTTAAAATCGCACGTCCACATGATCAAATATGTTTCACCGTCAAGGACTGAAATATTTATAAACCTCACCGAAGCCGGCCTCTCCGCCGGGAATGGTGGCGCATTCCTGTAATCCAGCTACCTGGAGGCTTGAGCTGTTGGACGGCGTGAGGTTGGGAGTTCTGTCCTCTACCTTGCTATGTCGATCAGGCGTCCGCACTAAGCACGATGTCGATATGGTGGACCTGGGGGAGCCTGGGGTTACCAGGTCGATCTAAGGAGGAGCGAACCGGCCCAGGGCGGAAACGCAGCAGGCAAAAGCTCCCGCACCGTGCAGTAGTGGGATAGCGCTTGTGAATAGGAGGAGGTAATGGGCAGCCCAGCTACTAAAGTCGAACGCAGTTCTTTTTTTAAAAAAATTATGAATTTAAAATAGATTTAGAACGACTGATTAAATAATTATGATTAAATATTTCTATGCAACAGATATCTATTCAAACTTTTAGGATAGTAGAGAGTAAATTTATAATAAAAAAATCCTGATTATGTTTAAATTTCCCTTCAAATGTAGAAAACAGTTTTCTGCCAGCAATAAATAATAGGGTCAAATAAGTTAAAATCGCACGTCCACATGATCAAATATGTTTCACCGTCAAGGACTGAAATATTTATAAACCTCACCGAAGCCGGCCTCTCCGCCGGGAATGGTGGCGCATTCCTGTAATCCAGCTACCTGGAGGCTTGAGCTGTTGGACGGCGTGAGGTTGGGAGTTCTGTCCTCTACCTTGCTATGTCGATCAGGCGTCCGCACGATGTCGATATGGTGGACCTGGGGGAGCCTGGGGTTACCAGGTCGAACTAAGGAGGAGCGAACCGGCCCAGGGCGGAAACGCAGCAGGCAAAAGCTCCCGCACTGTGCAGTAGTGGGATAGCGCTTGTGAATAGGAGGAGGTAATGGGCAGCCCAGCTACTAAAGTCGTACGCAGTTCTTTTTTTTAAAAATTATGAATTTAAAATAGATTTAGAACGACTGATTAAATAATATGATTAAATATTTCTATGCAACAGATATCTATTCAAACTTTTAGGATATTAGAGAGTAAATTTAAAATTAAAAAAAATCCTGATTACGTTTAAATTTCCCTTCTAATGTAGAAAACAGTTTTCTGCCAGCAATAAATAATAGGGTCAAATAAGTTAAAATCGCACGTCCACATGATCAAATATGTTTCACCGTCAAGGACTGAAATATTTATAAACCCCACCGAATCAAATCCAGCGCATTCCTGTAATCCAGCTACCTGGAGGCTTGAGCTGTTGGATGGCGTGAGTTTGGGAGTTCTGTCCTTTACTCTACCTTGCTATGTAGATCAGTCGTCCCCACTAAGTACGACATATAATAAATATTGAATACTAACATATTCAAGTGGACAAAGATTAAATATATTTCGTGTAGACATATTTTTCTTGAATGTTTTATCCAGCGCCCGATGTAATTGCCTCCATCCACAATGGGCTTTATTTTCTAGTGACTAAGATTCTAGATTTTATTGCAAGAATGTCTTGTTTAATAACCTTCAAGATCCACAAAAGCTGATACCCACGTTAACCACCACCATAACGATTGAAACGTGGTGGATCAAATACGGCAGTGACGTCAATTGCATGTCTATTTAAATGATCACTTGTCAAGCTAGGCTACCATGGTAACTGAGTCCATAACAAAAACCAAAAGTACCATAACGAAGAAATGGCTGAATTTACCTCGAACTATTAAATCACCCTCAAAAAGGGTACAGAGTATTTTTCAAGCTCAAAAACTCTTATTTATCTTACATATTTGTGTGTGTGAATGTAGTACGATTTCTTCATTTTGGACCAAAGCATAGTTGACGGTATGCGAATTGTAATAAAAATTAATTTTCCTATCACTAATTTGTGCGTTGCTAGACAAGTTGCAAAATTTAAGCTCAAATGGAGATTGTAAAGTTAACAAAAAGTTGAATGGCGTTCTTTAGTGCTGCCATCTATGTGTGTTTTCTTTTAATAGAAATATATTAGTAAGCAAATGAGTGCATTTCATCGTATCGTATTAGTTTTACTTCTATTCAGCATAAATTGCCTTGCATCTTAGTCTTTAAGATTCTCCCCGTTTCCTCGAATGCAAAAAAAATCTTATTTGAGGAGGTATGAAGTTTTAACAGGGTATGAGTATTTTAGCGATTGACTCTATTTTTCTATATTGCTTCAAGTTTTAGTGCTGCCATCTATAAATGGCTGTTTGTACTAATATGGAAATGATTGATCGATGGGTTTTAAAAGCAATATTACAAGTGGTAGCAATATAAAATATTGAGTTTGAATTTTGGGTTTTGGCAACCCTACAGGAGAGGCATCTGCCTACTGGCAAGTTGGGGGGGGTTGACTTGGTTGGAGGACTTTTTAACGAGGATAAGTTAATGTTATAAGACGACTAAAGTAATGCTAACTAAAATAAACAAAAACTATGTATAAAAAACACACATAAAAATGATACTTATAAGAAGGTACGATCGTTTCGACAGAAAATTCGTTCAATTTTCCTCAGTTCAGGACTGAGGCAGATGAACGAATTTTCAGTCGAAACGATCGTCTCTCCCTATAAGTATAATTTTATACAGGGGCGTAGCCAGATGGGGGGAGGGGGGGGGGGGTATTTCGGGATATATCCCCCCCCGAAATTTTTGGATTAGTGATGAAATTCCGTCTATTTATACACATATAAGTTCATATCCCCCCAACGAAAAATTTTTCCTGGCTACGCGCCTGATTTTATATGTGCTTTTTATACAAAGCTTTTATTTACTTTACCGTTTAATACCAGTATTTTGAGTATTCTTCCGTAATGCTACCTAGTTTTACTCTTTGACAGATAATAAAATTCTTGTTTGAATGCATGCATACATTTGCTACAGAATAAAAATATTTTATTTTGCAAATGAACAGTGAAGGACTACAAATGATGTCTAGATTGGAAATGTGGGGTGGGGTGAAATCCGGACGGTTCATGACAAGAGTAGGTGGGGAGTAACAGGAAGAATGAAATCACACTCTTTGATTAAAATAAATACATTTAAAATCAGCAGATTGTTTTAAGTTATTTTGGAAAGTAAATGATTCCGAGTAATTTCTATTTTCTGATTGTTATGTAGTTTTATAAATGTTCATGTGACTAATGTACTCAATGAAATGAGATGACAATTTCATTTAATCAAAACTACCGTGTTTACTCGCGTAATAGTCTTACTTTTTTTTGCCAATTCTTCATTATGAAAGTCTAGGTGCGACTATTATGGGGGGAAATCTACTAAATAATATTCTACACTAAAGCTAACACATTGGTATTATAATAAAATTACCAATTCACCAAATGTTTTCAGACTATCTGCCGTGTATTAAATAATTTTTTCGTCAGCAGCACACAAAAAAGAGGCGTTTCTCTTTTAATACATTCCATTTTTCATAGACATATATGAAGGTGAAATACGCGATTATTATGCGAAGGCGACTACCACACGAGTAAATACGTAATACTGAGTATTTTTTATTATATTTTTTAGAGTATTTTTTATTGAATTCTTTAGAAATATTTACTTGTATGTCTATTTATCTACCCTAGATAGTGGAACTAATAATTTACTCTAGTTATCAAATATTTAGTTAGTTTATTTATCGTTAAACACACATTTTAAATTGCTTACTAAAAGTCAAAATCGATATTTCAAAATGATACCTCTATTTTAATCTTTCAATTTATTAACTTTGTTATTCAACGTACTATTGTGAACATGCTAAAAGAAATTTATGAGAATATAAATCATCAATAGCAATACAATGAGCTTCGAGTTAATGCTCTATTCATGAGTAGTGCAACATCTGGTTTTAAACAGGTGATGTCCTAAAATTTTGATAGGTGATTTGTTTTAAATTTAATTAATTTATTTTTTAAATCACGTATAGGGAGGGGAGGGGGGAATGAACTTAAGTGAGATTTTGAGTAGATGGAATATGAATTCTCGCCAAACAGTAAAATACTATCTACATAAATTAATATCAAAGTTTTGCACCAAGCAAAAATATGAGTGTTGGTATTTTATTCAAATAACTTCACTTTGTACAAGTTTTATAAGTCAAATTTATTTTGAATATATACGTATTTATCACACTGGCCAACTCTTTTAGAAGATTACATATTCGTGCTTTTTCATTTTACTGTAATCAAAGAAAATGTGTCCCTTGAAACTTGTATAAAACATTTTTTTTTCCTTCTATCAGAGCTGTCATTCCTATATACTCAATGCATTTTGTACTTGTATACAGCAATTATCACATACTGTTGTTATGTTGTGTTAAGGCAAAACTACGCTAGGGCTATCCGTCTAAGGGGTGGGGGCGCTTTGGGCAAAGGCATTTTTAAGGGGCTCTAACGCGTATTCACGTTACATCCGAAGAAAACTGCCTAAAACTCCATAGCGTTAGATCGAACAGCACACCGGACGGTAGGCCTGCACTGGTCTAAAGGTCTCATTCACGCAACGTTCGACGTCGCCACTGGTAGTGCGCGTGAACGATCCTTTTACGAATTCGCCTAATTAGGAAAAGAGTTCGCAAGGGGTGGCGCTTTGGGCAAAAGAATTTTTAAGGGTTCTAACGCGTATTCACGTTACATCGGAAGAAAACTGCCTAAAACTCCATACCGTTAGATCGACAGCACACCTGCGAGGTAGGCCAGAACCCTGGATCTTCATACTTCAACCCTCTTCCATGTTCAGAGTCTTGTCGACTCGGCCATCGTGGAACCGTAAAATCATCTTTTACGTACATTTGACTATTACGATAATTTTTAATTTCGAAAGTAAAAGTGGTTATTACAAGATGAAAAAAGTATATACATTCGAATGCTATTAACATCAGGAAATTCACAAACAAAGTTAACAGATTTCTTATTTGTGCAGATACTTCTTTTTTCTTCCATAATGTAAAAAAACATAATTTTTACATTTCCCCTTCATGCAGGCTTTTGTATTTTACTATTAAAAAGTTTAAATGAAATTTTATCTTTATGTTGTAGCAAAAGGCATCGCAAAACATTTATATTATACACATAATCATAAAATAATTTATACTTCATATCCTTCGTACTTCCCTAGTTGAACAAAATTTCATTGCAAAATTTATCACTTCGAAATTTGTGTACAAAATGTGTATATTCAGGTTGATTCACTACCAGACTGACAAACTTGGAGGCGGTGTAGGGGGCACAGAGACGCTTCAGAATCGCATAACAATGCAGGGTCGGAAACGTCGTCTTCGTGTACCTGTTAACCCTTTGAGGCGCAACCCTTTCCCAATGCTGAGAAAAGGGCAGCCGTTGCCATCGCTCGACTTAACTATCAGCAAGATGGCGGACGATCGGAACGTTCATCGCGTGCCACAGATCTAGAGACCCAGATCTGTGGCACGCGATGAACGTTTCGATCGTCCGCCCTCTTGCTGGTATTTAAGTCGAGCGATGGCAACGGCTGCCCTTTTTTCGGCATGGGGCAATCTGTCCATCTGTTCTCCCATTCTTCCATTTTTCAGCAGATGTCAGTGCCGTTCAAAATAATCGTGACCATTTTTTTTTACGGGAAATGACGTGCTAAAAAGTAAAGAATTCTCGTGGAGCTAGGCCACCCGCAACTATTTTTTATAGATTTCCAATCTATTCTTCGTGACTGACAACAGTCAAAACGTCAAAGTTGGATGTTCCCAGAGCGGGAATACTGCGCGTTAAAGGGTTAAAATAGGATCGATTAATTTCGGTCAACCGGTATTTTGTAAATAACTTAAAGATTCTAATACACATGGCATTGCCATAATATTCAAAACTAGTATTACTTTTATGACAGAAATATATGATTTTCTTTGCGAAATATGTTTCATTATTCCATTAGAAAGAAGCCCTATAAAGAAAGAAAAAACTTTCGCCAAAAATAAGGTTAAAAACGTCATCGCTGCTACTCTGAGGATATGAACCATGCGCAGATGGACGGGACGATTTTTTTTGACGGGAAATGACGAGCTAAAAAGTAAAGAATTCTCGTCAAGCTGTGCCACCCGCAACCATTTTTATAGAAATCCAATCTATTCTTCGTGACTGGTAACAGTCAAAACGTCTGAGTTTGGTGTTCCCAAAGCGGGAACGCCGCGCCTTAAAGGGTTAATAACCACGTTAGAAGTTTTCAAGTGATAGTAAACTCTCCGACCGTGGTTTTACGAAAACTGACCCCTCTTTCACGGATTGCACTCGATAAAAATTGTTATTTCAGAATTGTTTCTTTCATTACATGGATGAAATTGTCTGAGGAAATCCCATTGTTTATGAAACTGGGTTAAGAAATGAGACCCACGCTTCAACACTTCTTCCAAAGTGATTATCAACTGGTACATGAAGACGACGTTTCCGACCCCCCCCCCGCATTGCCACGGGATTCTGAACCTTCTCTGTTCCCCCCCCACACCCCCTGAAAGTTTGTCAGTCGGGTAGTCAATCACCCTGTATATGCGTACTAAGTCAAAGCTACTTGAGGGCTGTCTGCCTTAAAAAAGGGCTGTTTTGTGTGGAGGACTTTTTAGGAAGTTCTTACTCGTATTCTCGTTGCATGTGGAGATATCTAACAAAACTTCAGGCCGTTAGGTCGGTGACCGCGCGATAAGCCCGAGCTTCGGACCTTTACATTTCAGCCATCTACTACGTTCAATCTATTTCATATTTATTTATTTTGGCAATACGGCCGATTATCTACACTAGAGGTCTAGGGCGAGAGGGGGGACATTCTAATGAGTCTCAAACCGTGTTTATGCGAATTTTCGGAGAAAATCAAGTAAAATTCGACGGGCGCGACCTGGGTTTAAACCAGGCATCTTCCGTCTCCCAGTTGAGAGCTGTTTGTTTGCGTGCGATTATGGCAACACTACGATAGGTTTATCTGCCAAGGATTTAGGTATTTTAGTAGGAGGACTTTCTAAGGGCGTTCTAACACGTATTCACGTTACATCTGGAGAAAACCTACCAAAACTCCAGACCGTTAGATCGACAGCCGCGACCCGAAATCGGGACCTTAAAACTTCAGCTTACAGTTGAAGGGGTGCTAAGTGCTCTGCCACTGGTCGGGCCTACTGAGTTCAGTGTCTTTGACCAGTTGGCCATGGCGAGGCGAGTGCAAGGTGTGACCATTGTCCATTGATGAGTAAAACGTTATACAGCACTATAAGTACAGTGATGCACCGTTTATATGCGTTTCTCGTTTATACGCTTTTATCATTTTTACTTTTTTCACAATGGTCTCAGCGAAATTCATTGCATTTTAGCGTTAAATAATTTCATTTAAATACGTTTTCTTGAAATCGAAAACTTCATTTATGTTTTTTTTTTTTTAAAAGAACTGAAGAAGAGAGAAAATGTGTGATGCAAGTTTTCAACAAGCTTTGACAGGTTCTACTTTTATGCCAGAATACGTAATTTAAATGATAATGTTAAAAAGAAAGTTTTAACGGTGTAGCTCGAAAAAATCATGTGAATTTGGTACATAAGTACAAATAAACTAATTATGCCAGGCACTTCAAACTTTTGAAACTGTCTCTTTACAAGCAGTACTACATACTGAAATAAACGATCAACATGTATCAGTTTCAAAACTTTTAGAAAAAATTCTTAAAAATCGGAAATTATCAGAAAACGTGTCACTCTTCGAAAAATCCTGCAGCTCAGATCCATGTTTAAGATTTTTTTTTTTTTTTTTTTGAAATTTTCACAAAAGGCACAGCTTTTTCGCTTATTGCAATGTGCAAAGAAGCTGATGAAGAATCATCTGGAATTTTTTGGAGACCATGGTGCTATTAGTTTATTTCAATTTGTGTACCAAGACTAAAAACAGAGTTTTTTTTCCTCCGAAGAACAGCCTTTTAACTAGTACAGTGAACATTTTTCTGCGCATTCCCAAACAGCCATACAGCCGAAAATTACAAAATATTTTGTACACGCGGAATGAATAAGAATACAATCATAGCTGTACATTAAATACAGAATAAAACTGTTAGTATTACATACCTGCAGTGGCGCCCTCAAGGGAAAGGTCAAGGGTGTCTGGACTCCCAAAGTGTTTATTAACTTCGCATTGTAAAATAATCGGGTAGTTCTTGACATTTTAAAGCTTTAAGAGACTTGATCAAATTCTTATTTCCAGCCTTTAAAGTAAGTAAATAAAGGCATCATTTAGAAGTATACTAAAGAGACCAATGGTGGTCATGGTAAAGGTAAAAAAAAATTGTTCGCATTTTTTCTGGTGGTTCGTTGGTTTTAGAACTTTACAAGCTGGATTCTCTCCAAGAGAGAATCCTATGTGCACCACTGCTATTATCTATTTCGTTTTCATGTAGTAATATAAGATGTGGTATTTTAAATCTGATTTTTTATTGTTGGTTATTTACGAAAATATACGTACTTTTCAGAATTTCGTTTATACGTTTTTCTCATCGATACGTTTCTCCCCCGTAAGTCCTTCGAAAAACGTACAAACGGTGCTTTGCTGTACGTTCTATCTTCAGTTCGAGATAGAGAGAGATAATTACCTTTAGTATTCAAAATCTGAACTTGCCTAGAACCGTCGTATTCGGAGAAATCATGTGATTTTGGTCCATAAGTAAAAAATAAACTAATAATTTTAAACCCGCCAAAATTTTTAAGCTGCCTCTTTACGATCTTTCTATGCACTGAAATGACGTTAAACATGTACCGGTAATGAAACTTTAAAATAAACAAATAAATCTTCCAAAAATTCTAATATTGGGACACTAAAAAAAAAAAAAAAAAAAAAAAAAAAAAAAAAAATGCTGTGCGAATCCATCATTAAACCTTTTAAAGGACAATGTACCCAATCCGGAACATCGAATTAAAAATTTACTAAACAATGAAATTTTAAGAATATTTTTTTGAAAAAATAAATAGCAGATAAAAGATGACTTGATTTTTTGAAACTAGAAGTTGCATTTCTATCATTATTGGGAAACAGGGAAAAATTCTGAAATTAGCCATTTTCATGAATTTTTGCAGAGCTATCTTGATATACCCCCCCCCCCTTTCAAACTTAAATCATACCTTTACTTAAATTTAAGAATAAATATTTTAGTAATTCTTAATATTTCACTAATTATAGCTATTCCGTTTTTGAAACCAATGTAAATTACAGTGAGAAATGACCAATGCTACCCAATTAGAAACACAGTGAAAATTGTATTAAATTTCCTCCCCCCCCCCTCATTTAAATGACTGATATCCTTTAATTAACACATTAGAAGACAAAATATGCAAAAAAACTAATTTAAAATATGCCTGGATCTCAAGGTGGTCTGTGAAAGGTTAATTTTTTTTTTTTTTCTGAAAGTTTCAAAAAAAGGCGCCGTTTTTTCATCTATTTCAATGTGTATAGTTCAGCTTATAAGGAATCCTGTATCATTTTGCGTCCACGACGAAATTAGTTTATTTTGCGTATCAGATCGCTTACACGCGCTTACACGCAGACACGCTATAAGATTTTATCGCTTACACGCAGGTTTCACTGCAGTAGTTCAGTGTTTCCCTCTCAGATGGCACTAGCAGCCAAAACAACTTCCCTCGCGCAGAATTTTGGATAAAAAGAGAAAAATAAGTCCTCCGCGCTTACGATTAAGATTAATCTAATGCTTTCCGCTCCAATAAACGTTCGGCGGCCGCTTCGATAAAAGGTGAGTTTTCCCAAACTTGGTAATTCCTTTTATCCTTTTTAGTGTTGATCATGGAGAGCCGAATCCTATACAGAATGCAAAAAATGTGCCGAAAGTTGCAGCGGAAACCGATGCGAAAACGCCGAAAAATAGATTGTTAAGTTCGTTACGGAATCTCGTTAAATTAAAATTGGAAAGTAGCATTAAGTGATTTGTTTAATTGATTGCGAACAAAAGTAGGCAAGAGTCATTAATTGATTTAAGGAAGAGAGTGTTTATATGATTATATAAATGCAACTTACATTAACATTATCCTGTTAAACGAACGAAAGAAATTAAATAAGGGAAGCAATTACCCCATTAATGAGATTATAAAGGCATGCTGTAAAATTTCCACTGAACTTAGTTAATTTATGGACAAGTTTAGTAGCTAGTTTTCTGTGCTAAATTTGAAAGGGTCATACTTGTGGGGAGAAAGCTGCATTTTAACAGCTCATGTCCAGAGCTGAAAATTCATCTAGAAGATTCTTAAGGTTGGTTTTATGTGTATTTTTATTTTATGTAGAAAAGAGTAGGAATTTCATACATTAATCGATATAAATATCAATCAACCTTTATTTTATTTAAATCAAAATTATTTTTGCTGCTATGCCGAAACCTTCGTGCAAGATATTCTGTATCAAGTCAAGGGTCACTCTCTGTTGAAATGTGGACGTCATCTTAATGTCATATTTTAGGTTTTAATTTTTAGAGACCTTAAAGAATTTAGTGTAACAAGCCTAAATTACACAAGCCTGTGGCACAGCCAGCTGTCGTCGAAAAAGGGTCTCTAGATCTGTGGCACGCGATGAACGTTTCGATCGTCCGCCATCTTGCTGGTAGTTAAGTCGAGCGATGGCAACGGCTGCCCTTCTTTCAGCATTGGGAAAGGGTTGCGCCTCAAAGGGTTAAATGTCCATTGATACTCAGCCTGAATTGCCATCTTGCTGCAGAGAAAACATGCGGTAAAAATTTGTAGGTAGATGAAGAAATCCTCTTGCCGTCACAAGGTGGTAAAATAATATATTGCCATCACGAAAAATAGAAATAATAAAATCAAAATACCAGCAGAGAAATCACACAGTTTTACATATGAAATTAAATTAAAATTTAGTACTATTTAAATTGTGAAATTTAAAAACTCTAAACTCTTTCGTAATGAATTTCTGAATTTAATGCGAAGTTAAAGCAACTTAAAATTTTTTTTTCCATTTTCTGAGACAAGGGTTAGGAGCTAATAGCAGCATAAAAACGTCGTGTGTTCTCAAAATAATATGTCAAGGCTTTTGCTCTTATAGTATCACAACATGTAGCGCTTTGAAAGTCTAATTGTTTATCCAAAGTACACTTATTTGTCTTGTTTTAATGCAGCGTTTCCTAAACTTTTTTAGTGATGGAGCACTTTAAGAATCTTGGAATTTTTACGGAACACCGTATGTAACAATAGTAATTTTTTTCCTGTGCTAAATTTAAAAAGTGCGCGTTTTTATCTGTCTACAGGATACAATCAAATTTCATTAATAGAAAACGCATTAACACAAGATTCTTTTTCATACAAACATGTGCTTGATTCCCGCAAAAAACAAAATCCTACTATCTAATTAAGTTGATTCCTGACTCTCTGACTCACTGATTCTTCAACAACTCCGGGTAACCACTCCAAGATAGAATTTTTACCAACATTACTCCAAAAAGATTAAAAAGTTAAACACAAACAGTGCAATTAAGATCTACACCACTTGTACTATCTGCTTGAAAATTTTCATAATGATGTATAAAAAATACAGAAAACAATCTGCGCTACTTTAAAAATCTGAAAATACACCCGTTCCCTCATTTTTAAGTTATTTTTCGCTATTTCTAGCTCCGCTTTATTTACGAGAGTCAAAAAGTGAATCATTTGATGCACAAAATTATAGCTGTCGCAAGTGACAATGCCGTCTTACTGAAATAAGGGTTTTTTCAGGATTTGAAGGGAAGTTTACTATTCTAATTGGTTCAAAATAGTTATTCTAGATTACGTAGTTCTATTTTTTACAAATAAAACGATTTCGTCTGCATGAAGCATAAGAGGAGCTTGTTTCCAGAGAAACGAAATCTTTCGCATGCGAAAAGATTTCATACGTTTTTAGAAGAAAATGCAATTCCGATTTTGACATATAGTAAAAATTGAATATGAAGTTATTTATTTTAAGTGCACGGTGATTAAATATATTGAGTGCAGACATATTTTGTTGAATGTTTTATCTAGCAGCTGTTGTAATTGCTTCCATAACGAGCTTTGTCTTCTAGTTCTTTATATTTTGCAAGTTTAATTCATCGGATAACAAGAAATTCGGTTGGCACGCAATAATTAAGGCAGCCCCATTGATTTCGCTTACCGAGGTTCGACTGTATGGCATAATGCATTAAATCGACTGTATGGCGTAATGCATTAAAACGACTGTATGGTGTAATGCATTAAATTGATTGAAGCATTATAATTTTAATTTCGACTGTAAAAAAAAAGACTACTGTTTATTCCTTGTTGCGATCGGCCACTGTTAGGGTATTTCCAAGTTGAACAGCATTAACAGTTTTTTTTTTTTTTTTCTGCGGAGTACTCACTGCCTTTGCATGGAGTACTAGTGTACAGTTTGAAAACGCGTGTTTTCGTACAGCAGTTAATTTTTCTTTGCTTGCCTACCTCCGGAGGTTTTTTTTTTTTAACATTTCAAAAATTGTCTATTCATGTGCATTGTGTTATAGAATACAGCTAAACATTTTGCATACCTCATGGAAATATGTATGTTTTTAGATATTTTGATGTATTGGCTCATAACGTGCATAAATATAAATATGGGTATAAAATGATAGTTTTGCTAAGCATACACACTCAAATTTGAATGAAGATACTTTTATTCTGTAAGTTTTAGTTTGATGTTTGATATAGGGTCAGGTGGGGGTAATTATGACCAGTGGGTAATTACGACCAGCGAAATGTTAAACTTCCTCAAAAATAGCAGGCATAAATCTTACAATGTATTTTACATGATGGAATCTTTTATCAAATATCAAGTATTTTTAGGATAATAAGAATTCAAAAACAAACACGATATCAAAATTTTCATTAAAAGGATTTGATTGTTCGTTGTTCAAAGTTATTTGTTGCGAAAGGAAAAATTTTTATGCAAGCTAATACATATTGGAAAGCATGTATCTAAGAACTCCCAGCAGGTTTAAATTTACCTAACATGGTGAAATAATTTTAAATCCATGGTCTTAATCACCTCACAGTTCTTTAAAAAATGGGGTAGTTGCGACTATGTATAAAAACATAATAGAAAAAGTTATTGACCTTGGAAACACATGCTTGTCTTATATCACTTTTAAAAAATTATGGATGAAATAAAAAAAATATTTATTTGTTATATTTAACTTAAATTAATTATAAAATAGAAAGTCTCTTATTGATTACTTTTATGAATTTCAAACGTTAAAACTTACTGTCATTGCCTATGAGCAGACTAAAAAGTACATTCCAAGACAGTAAAAATTATATTTGATAAGAGTTTGTAATAAAAATAAACGAGACACATAAATAAAAAAAAATTCTGTTAGACCTTGGACATTTTTAAAAAATAAATATTTGCTTTTCATTACCAAATAGTCATATAATCAGACGTTATACTATGAAGAGTAACATTTACTCTGACTTTCTTTTTATTTTATTTCACTGTTTAAAAGGACAAGAAAATATTTCTTTATACAACTTCTTTCAATTTTTTCAACAATTCTTACAGTCAATATTTTTCCTTTGAAAAAAGATTGACATTTGACATATCTTGGCAGCAAGAAGTCTTTTTGATTATATAATAGAAATTATAACCTTATTACGCAATTTTTATCAATTATATACGCACCGGGGTAACTTTTTTTCACTTAGAAAAACAATAACAGTAGTTTCGATTGCCCAAACAAAAGTTGCTAGCGTAGGTACCAAAAGAAATCACGTGGTCGTAATTACCGAATTTTTTTATTTTGTGATTTTGTTTGAGTAATTACGGCCACCCCCTTAAAATTTAAGCATACTGTTCTATAAAAACAAAATTTTTACTAAGTGTTCTTAAGAGGTCAAAGCTTTCCCCCTAATTAATGAAAACAATGCTTTTCCTATAGTTAAAAGAGTAAAAAATTCACAGAGTTGAAACTTGAAAAAAGTTATCGTAACTACCAAGCTGATCCTATCCATGTGGAAATGAACCACTTTTACAACTTCATTTATCTTATTTGAATAATCATACAATATAACGTTTCTACACTCAGAAAAATCATGGAAATATATGACAATTCGTAACTTCATATAACGGAGTTTTGAAAAATATTCTGAATAATAACTGAATATGAAATGAATTTCTCCAAAAATTGCTTTTTCAAACAGGTAAAGCATTAATTACATTTTGCAAGCAACCTTAAAGAAGTACATAGAAGTCAGTCAAAGATGATTAGATTTAGTCTTCAAAAATTAGGTAATTCAAGATTTAAAAGCATAATTTATAACGGAATTTTAAATAACTAACTCTGAAAGTGTAAGTAGTATTTCGTGGCTTGATGGAATTGATACTGAGACTGCAGCCTGAGACGTTTCCGAAACATTTGATGACATATTAAAAGTCGGTGCTTAGCGTCATGTTTTCTTGGTACACAGTTCTTCAATTCTTTCTTAGTCTGTGTCTCTGTACCTATTTCATTAATTTGATTCTCGAGAGACATAAATGGTCCTATAGTCAGCTGACTAGCTTGATCCAGGGGGAAAAAATGGAAGCAGACTTTTTAAACAGGCAGCGCGAAATTTATAGAATATTTATAGCTTTCTTTCTCGCAGATCTCGCAAGTGAATGTTTAAGTAGAAAAAAAAAATATATCATGCTTGAGATTTAGCCTTGATTTCATAAACGTTTTCTTTCTCCAAACGTCTTTAAAAAGGTTTTAAGTTTTTTTTTATATATAAAAAAAAAAAATCTGTTCTGCCCTAGCGAAGAACAGGCACTCAAAAATTAAGATTTTATTGTGTCCCGACTAGAGGCTCCAGAAATTTAATAAAATTGATTATCCTACACTTTATTCTTTGCTATAAAACGTTGCATAGAACATTTGAAAGAGCCAAGCAATCAAAACTCCAAAAACATTTCGAGTTCAAAAGTGTCGCAAATGCAGCTTGACGTCGGAATTCAATTCAAAACGCACACTCGGAAATCTAATCAAGAAGCTTTCTCTCTCTCTTTTCCCTGCCAAAACTGAAAATCGCAAATCGGGAGAAGAAATTTTCGGGAATCGGAAATGTTTTTAACGAGTTCTGACGCGTAAATGCGGTACGAGTACCAGCTCTTCTCTCCTCCCCCCCACCCCTCTTAAAAAGAAAAAAAAAAAAGAGAGAAAGAACCAGCTATAACTCACATGAAATAAAGACACAAAGCCGACGCTGAATGGGTGAGAGATAAAAATGGATCTTTTAAGAAAGTCTCCAAAAACTTGGAGTTTTAAGAGGAAGTAAAAACGAAGGGGAAAACGATTGCTGTAATAAACAATCGTTTTCAGAGATTGGGGAGTGAGGAGGTGAGTTGAGTGGAAGTGTTGTAAAAGTTTTTCCCGAGCTTTTTAAGTATTTTAGAAACAATGTAACGATGATGAGTCAGACTTTTCTTTGTTATTTCTGAAAGCTTGAAGAGAACGCACTTTGTCCTGAACTCGTTTTATATCAAACTTTGATGCGAAAGAGTAATATCCATTTAGTCGAAAGAGATGGGTTCACATTTTTTTCTAGATCTTGCAATTACACCGGTCAACACGATTTTTGGGGCTGAGTTCTACATGATAAACTTTAGTTTCTCCTACGCCAAAACTAAGGAAAATATTTTTTTTTAAATGAAAGTTTGTTTTTGTAGAAAATAAAGCAATTTTTCAATTTTTTGGCAAAAATCAGTGATTTTTATATTTTTTCATAATTCCACTCTAAATTAGGATCAGAAAAGTTTTTGCTGGATATAAAAGTCTTTTTTTACTCAAGATTTGTGATAAACAATAACATATAAATGTAAAATAATTATTTTATTGGGTGTTCTTGTTACATAAATCATCATTTTTTTCAGACGCAATCAATTACAGTTTTCAGTATATTACTTTGAATCATTGTGTTGATAAAATAAAAATATTACATACTAAATATTACATAAAATATTATTATAATAATACAGTTTACTTTCGGGTTAATCAAAGTGCTGCCATCTTTCGTTTATGAAATAAATTTAAATATACTTATCGACGTAAATCAGACAAAAGCACACTTTAAGTACTAAAAATGAAAATTTAAGTGTTTTTCAATCTCTAGAATAAGAATTTAAGCATGAGAACAGAAATTCCCCAAAATTTTTTTGTTGTTGTTGACCGGTGTTATTGATGTATTCAAAAGAAACCTTGGAAGATTGGTTGTCATAAACTTTGGTTTACGGTGTCCAAGGTCTTGAAACTGTAAGTACTCCGTAAAGGAAAGATATGAAGAAAAATTGTTTAATATGTAAAATTAGTTTGTTAAAAATCGTGTTATTTTTTAGCACAATCGAAAAAATAAGACTTTGTCAGGTATAAGAAATTTCAGAATTTCTTTTCACGTGGTTATACACTCTACTTTATAACAGTAACAGTTGATTACAGTAAAAGTTTCGGGAAAAAATCTTAACTATGCTGAGAATATTTTCCAAGCATAGTTTAAGAATTTAGAAAGTTTTAAGAATGTTAAAAATTAGTTTCAAAAGAAACTGCTTTCCCCCCAGTCTTTCTGTATCACTTATCTAAAAGGTAAACCTGCCTAGTGTGAAGGGGAAAAAGTTAAAAAAAAAATAGGATACTAGATCATTTTTACACAAATTTTACGGTATAAACCGGAAAGCTGTTTAATCTAGAAATGAAAACCGATTTTCGGAACCAAAGTATATCCAAACCTGTATGAAACGGAAATGCTTTATACACGTTTGTAAATTTCTAAACTGATGACCAAATTAGGATATTTTTGCGATTATTGGTGGGAATTTCGTTCACAAAACATTCAGTTGATGTGCTGGCGCAATTTTTAATCGCTGAAATTATTCTAATTTGCAAAGAAACAACGTAAAGTACTCTGATTAAATTTGTGAAGCAACAAAAAAATTGAGAGAAAATATATGTAAAAAAAAAAAAAAAAAAAAAAAAAAAAAAAAAAATCCATCGGTATATACACACACACATTATATACAGATTCAAAAAAGTATTTTTAATCAAAAATTATATTTTTTTGGAGGCAACTCTAAAATGTTCAAACAATTTTAATAGTTTTTTTTTGGTCAGTTAACATATCAAATCAATTTTCTTAAGTATCCTAATTCATGATATGCATGCCTGCATTTTACATATTTTGAATATTTCAAGTTATTGATAATATCGGGGGGAAAAATTAGCGTGCGTACAAATTTCGTAAATGTTTGTTCACATTATTCTAATTAATTTATGCATTGTGATAATATGGAAAAAGTTATTATCCAGTTTATGTATATTAAATTTTTCCTAAACAGTAGGTCACAGATTCACACATCTCTTTTAACATATTAAAAAAGGAAACGAATTATAATTATTTATATTTCGTTTACAATCATAATACAAACATTTATATTTCGTATATTTCGTTTATTAAATGAAATGAAATATAAAAATTAAAATTGATGTTTTCACATAGTAATGATATGTATGCAATATGCATTACTATAAAGGCATTGCTAATAATTTTATTTGTTTTAAACAAATAAAATGATTAGGCTTTTTTAAATATGTCAAACATTGTGTTATTTATTTGCTTATGTAATATTTATTCAGTGCAGCGAAATGCTTTTTATCCAGTGATTTGAGCTACATTATTGCAGTTTAAGGAGTAAACAGACCACCCTGTAAGAATGGGTGAATGTTCAGAACCACCAAATGACAGTGATGGGTTAGATCCAAAACGAATCCTTTGAAAAGCTTTCGCAAAACTGAGTTTTTGAGTGAAAGCGAAACAAGGAAACAAAATTGTTGTGCCGAGAAACTTTTCTGCTGATTCTAAGTGACAGCTTTGGTCAAAGAATTAAAGAAAAATGATCATAGGAAGCTTTTAATTTCACCCTGAGTAAACAAAAATTCTGTTAAATGAAAAGAATTTCTGTTTAGTTATTCATTAAGGTTAAACTGTCCGTTTTAGTTACTAAACGCAATAAATATGAAGAATATTTACTTGCCTTGAAAATTTAAATCTATTAAAGCTTTTAAGTACTCAGACGGATTGAAATTTGTTTCACATTCTGTAGATTTATTCAGTTTCATCAAATAATACGAATAATTATCAAACGCTGATTTGCGGCAGGGTATTTGAAAGAGGTGTAGCCCCAACTTTTAAGGGGAGGGGGGGAGAATAGCTTGAATGGTATTATGGTATCGTAAATTTTACCATTTACATTCATGTTTTGAGGACATTTTAGGAGTTAACTGTACACCTATTTTTTGCATACAATTATTATTGCATACAATTCCAATTATTATTGATGAACTATTTCCTTATGTATATCTCTTGTGCTGAAAAATTAATAAATTTTGTATTACTTTTCAGTTATATTAATAATCATAATTAGATTCGCTTTTACCAAAATAGCTAGTTTTAGAATATTAACTCAGAGAAGGTTTTTGGTACATTAATTAGTGTTAATTTAAATGATATTTTTAAAGATATGTTTGTATGAGGCACTGTACTGGTAATACCTGCTTAAATCGGTAACATAATATGACTATAAAGTTCTGTTAATAAACTAAACATTCCCTTGAAGCATCAGTTTTACCTTCTATATAACTTTAGAAAATGTCTAACACGACATTGTACTGCAGTTTCGATAACAACCGAACAGCTCTTGAAAATTGGAAACGATCTCCACTTTCGATATCACTGAAAGTCACGTGGCTTTGAATGTGGGGTGGGGGTACCTGAAATTTTTTCTGGTTTTTCAAACTTGACTCAGGTGCTAAAAGAGAAAATAATTTACAGGGGTAAGGTCAGGGGAGTAAAGCAGACGAAGCAGTACCACAACTACGCTCTATAACCCTGAAAAAGGACTCAAGAAATATATGTGTCATGAACAGTTTCAGGTCGAGAGAGGAATAGGGCCGGCCCTGCTCGTGCTTATTTGCTCTCAATTCTAAGTCATCGTAAACTCGAGTTCTCAACGCAGGAATTATCATTTTCGCAAATGTATTCACCGTGTACGCTAATGGGAGCTGGTGCACGTAAAGTCCGTCTTGGCTCCAATGTCCTCTAAGTTGTTAAACGATACCTCTGGGGAGTGCCGATTTCAGGGGGTTGGTCCCTCCTCTGGAATGGGTTCAAAATTAGGGGACCATGGACTAAAGTCGGACTTCTTCCCACTGGGGCCCTAAAAATGGAAAGCGCCCCCTTCTGCCCATCGCCTCCCTATCTGGAGGATCTGGCACCGCATGCGGTTGTTCAGAGGACATAAGTAACAACAACAACAACAAATGCATTCAATGCATTTTAATTGCTAGATTATTTAATATTTTCCACTCTCTTCTGTGTCTGTTATACTCTTTTATTGCTTTGGCATTACTTTTACAAGAAATAAATAAATATGGAAATCATGATATTTTACCAAGCAGTTTATTTATATCATTATTTTTGTGAGACGTAGCATCCACAGAAAAATAATTGTATAAACGAAAGAATACGCATTTATGGGAATAGTTTTTGCTTCTTAGTTTTATGATCATTAAAGATATACGATTAATCAGCATTTTGTGAACAAGTAAATTATTTGAATAATTTTTTGGATTTGAACTCCCGTATGCATATATACTACTAAAAATTAATAAAATTGGAAAAGTGTTCAGATTTCAAAACTGTATTTCTAATTTATTTTATTTTATTTATATTAAAGAGGCGTAGTTGCATATGAATGTTTAAAAGATTTCTTTGTCCCGCAGTGGTCTGGGCTCTAAACTCCGTTCCCATTATAGCACGGCAAGTAAAGCATCAGCATCCGGCTTGGCCAGTGCTTGGGAGGGTCAACTTCCTGGCGGCTCGACTACTGTGGGACCGTGTACGCTAATGGAATCTGGTGCACGTAAAATCTGTCGTGGCTTCAATGTCCTTCAACCTCTGGGGGTGCCGATTTCAGGGGGTTGATCCCTCCTCTGGAATTGGTTCAGAATTAGGGGACCACGGACTCAAACGTGCTTCCTCCCATTGGGGCCCTATAATGGAATTTATCTGAGCCACTTTTTACTCGGGTGTCAGCTATTTCAGACGACAGCTATGCCCACATGATAACATAAGTCCCCGTGAAGTTGGTCAGCCTGATGCGGAATCCCCACTGTTCAATTCTCCAAGCTAGCTTGATGCTCACTTTTTCATCCCACTCAGGGGATGAAAAGTTGAAATAAACTAAAATTCTCTTAGAAATTTCCTTAGAAATTTAACGATAAACGTATCTTGTGGACAGGAACGGGGAAACGTCTCTAGTGGGTTTCTGTTCGTCTGTTCTTTTACTGCTTGAGACTGGCGTGTCTATTAGAGATGAGTTCGGGCTCATTTTTTGAAGCCCGAGCCCGCCCGAGCCCGAGGACTTTTAATCCGAGCCATATTATTTAAGTCGGAGCCCGAGCCCGAAATTTCAGTTAAAAATTTTTAAAAATCCAATTACTTCATTGATAGAATACAATGAATTTTGCCGTTTCTGGAAATTAAAGACAAATAGAGTTGCAAACTCTCAATGCACTTTCTAATTCTTTATTTATCCATATGTTTATCAAATAATGTCGGATCTCATGACTAACTAATGAATATAAGCCGCCGTTCTGAAATATCCAAAGAGCTTAACGCACCTTCTAGGCGCCAGTGCCGCTATTTTTTTTTTTTCTTCATAAGTACAGCCAACTCGGGTTATAGTGAACCCGGATATAGTGAACCATCGGATATAGGGAACGCAAACCATTAGTCCCGATTCACATACAGTATCTCTATCCATCATGAAGACACTTGGGTTTTAGTGAACTTTGGATATAGTGGACGAAATTGGATGGTCCCAGAGGTTCACTATAACCGGAGTTGACTGTACTTTCATTTTCCTCATGAATCACTTTTTAAAATCTGTTTCAAGGAGTATGTTCAATAAAGGAGAAATTTTTCACGAGCCCGAGCCCGAACGTAATTCTGAATTACAGAGCCCGAGCCCGGTTCGGGCTCGGGCTGAGCCCGTCTCATCTCTAGTATCTATATACCTGAGATCAAACTTGAAGGCGGGTGCATTCTAATTTCTTGGCATTTTATCAAAAATGGATTATGTACAACTGTGGTTCTTTCCTCTACACGTTGGGATGTTTTCGGAAATGTAGCTCGGATGGAATAATATTCATGTCCCCCAAAATAATACTTCTACTAATACATATTCAGTTTTATAAGTTTGAAAATGGTTACCACAAACATGAGTATGTGCGAGAATTATTTTAATTTGATGAGTAATGATTATGAGTTGAGTTTCCGAAATCTAGGGAGGGAAAAATAAACAGATTTCATGCGTTTGTCGAAAAAGTTGAAAAACTTCGAACTATTTACGTATGTCTTACTTGCGAATGGTGTGATTTTCAAAATTAAGTACTCAATTAACACAGAATTTTGTGCCTGTCAACTCTGAACTCTGGGGTACTTTGACCCCCCCAATAACTCCAAAAGTAAAAGAGATAAATCAAAAGTGTTTGGGATTTGTTCTTTCCTTGGGTAAGACAACGTAAGAAAAAAAAAAGAATAATGAAATTCTGAGGTGCTGTTTAAAACCCGCTGATTGATTTGCTCGTGCAATGCCTCTTAAGTGTATTTAAAGGAAAAATTAGGAAAAAAAAAATAGTGCCCTTTCCAAAATTTTTTTCCGGATCAGGTTAACAAAATTCGGTCCTTCATCGAAAACAGTTTATGTTGCAATAATTACAGCTTTTTTTTTTTTTTTTTTTTTTCTTTCAAAACAACTCGAATACGTTTACGGTCTATGTCTTCTTAGAGAAATTTATCTATTTCAAGTACATCACAATATGTATGTAGACGTTTATAAAGGTTTACTAAACAGTTAAATATATTTAAAGTATTTTTACAGGGTCTCCCGAAATTACATTAGTAGTGATGCAGCTTTTTTAAGGTTACGTCCAAAATTTAGCCAAGTCTCCCGATGACACATTTACGAACTTGGTATTGTTTAAAAGTTGTGTTTCTTCCTATTCTGTCCAATCACGTGTTTGACATGTAATAATGCAATAGTCTGTCATACATATGCTGTCGACAAGACCCAAAATATACACATTACTGTCAACACGCACTGGAGAAATTCGCCCCCTTAATTCCCTTGACAGAGCAGAGCATTTTCTCTATTTGCCATCCTGACAAACCGAACCTCAAATCGAGCAAATTTCGCCTCAAAACTCCCGGTTGCGCTCTAAAATCTCCGACAATTAGAATCACAATACGCTAAAAGAGCGCAAAACAGTCGCAAACAAACATTTCTGGGCGATAAAGAGGGCAAGAGGGACTCGCGGATGAAAACGGAACTCTTTTCTAATTGCCATCGACATGAGAATCAATATTTGCTCTCAGAATAATCCTTGCTTGTATCTACGCTTCACGGCAGAGAGGGGATTTAAAGCCAAAATTTAATTACAGCTGCGTAGGTCCCCTTTGCACACACACACACACACACACATACAGAGCAGCCCCTGACGATGTACAGGGGCCCCCTTTTAATGGAGCCATGAAATAGGCGATTGCACAGATTTTATTAGGAAAGAGACGGGGGGGGGGGGTAGTAGGGAAAGGAGGGCCGTTAAGTGCAGGTATGTGAAAAGCGAAAGCCGACTTTCTAAGGGGTACCTTTTAAGATATGAAGAGGCGCGTTTTAAGTTATTATACCTTTTTATAAAATTATTTGTATCTTTCCGAGTAATGTGCCTGCTTTTAAAGTGTGTGTGCTGTTCAAAAGCTCGACGGAGAAAATCGCATCGACATAAAGTATACTTCATAAATATTAAATTCATGCAACCTCTGCAAATTTCATAATAATTACTTAAATTGTTTTAAAAGGCTGGTAGAATTTTTTTTTTCAAAAAGTTTTCCAGCAGATTTATAAAGCCCGAATAAATCGTGTTTATTGCAATATCACATCAATTTATTCTTTAGCAAAACCTGTTTAGAAATAAAACACTACGTTCTAAGTTATTATACATACCATCACGTTATTATGTATACGTTTACGTTTCTTCATAATTCTGTAAAACATGTTTTAAAGTGTATTCAGTAGAGGAAAAATAAGCCTAGGCTTTCTAAACACATTAAATGTTTACAAAATGTTTAATGATCTGCATTTGACTGAATAATGTTTACATAAAAATGTAAAAAAAAATCTTCCTTTTGGTTATTATAAGTTGATTTTTTTTTTCTCCATTTGATACCAATATACGAAACTTTTTCCAGGAGAATATTGTGCACCGTATATACAAAAATACTTGTCAAAGTGAAAAAGTTTGCGTTTTCTAAATTCCGTGATAAATAATACATTTTTGTGATTTTTACATAAATGTAATGGTTGCAAGATAGACAGTTGTATCAAATATTTAAACAAAGTTTTTTATTATTATTATTTTAGTACTAAAGAACTTCAGATGAGTCCTCTCCTACAAAAGTTCAATCAGTGACCATGACGTGTACAAAATCTGAAAGTTCCAAAGGATGTTGCATAGGTTTATATATATATATATATATAAAACCGAACTAAATGCCAATAAAATTTTCTTCAATTTGTTTTCCTCCAGGCATTGTGCAATATTTTGGGCCATTTCCATTCTTTAGCGTGACAGTTATTTAGGTATATGCGATCAGGAAAATAATCTTATGTATGCATTTTATATGTAAGAATACGATTCAATATCAGTATTATACATTTTAATTAAAAAATTTTGTTAATTAGTCAAACAAGATAAACGGGGAATTATTCCAAAAATTTAGTCCATGCACTCCATGAAGACTTCAAAGTGGTGTTTATTTAAAAGCGGCTTTTGGCTCTCCCAGTTCTATACAAATGTTAGATAGGATTAACTTTACATTTTATTATTCAATTGTTTAAATCATATTTTTATTTGATAACGTATATTCTACGACTCCTTAGCTACGGTTGGGATAGTAAAAATATCTCCCTTATCTTATTTTTAAACATGGAATGGTTCACTGGGTATTTTCCTAATGCAGGGATTATTGCGTCTCCAGCCCATTCATGGTACCTCATATCGCCGCACTTTTCTTATGCTCGCCTATGCACGGCTTAAGCGTGTAGAGCGCCCGATAATTTCAAAGTTCACAGTTTGTTGAAAAGAAAGAAAAAGTGAAGAATCACAGAAATGAAGTCATTCTGATGAGGAAATGAGTAGTTATTAACCAACTATTGTGGTTAAAAAGAAGATGACTGAATCTTAATTGCTTCTCTTTATTAAAGAAAAAAAAAGGGGGGCATTAGCGAAACAAGATGCCACACTAACAAAAATCAAGCAAAAACTGATTGGACGACGAAGCTAAAAAGGAAATTATGGACACTGACAACAACGAACAACAATGTAATTGGCACTCACTGACATATGGCGAACACTGGATGAAAATCAGGCACCGCACAAAATTACCGGATGGAGAAAGTTGAAGCAACAAAAGCATGAGAGCACTTGCTCCCTACCCCCTCCTTTTAGAACAAAACATCTCCCCCCCACCCCCCGAGAAGTATAACCTTTAAGCCAGACATTAAATAGATTTTTAGCTTGTCGGGGAAAATTACCAAAAACGCCGAGTAATTAGATTCAGCAAACAGTTTGTGAAAAGGGCTGGAAGAACAACCAGCAAAGCAGGAGGAATATCTTCTTTCTTTTTTTTTTTAACTCCGGAGGGATACGTTTTTGTATATGATTTTCTTTTCAGTTTTATCTTTTCTTTAAAAAAAAGCAAAAAGAAAACTAGTGATGCCTTAATGCTCAGTCGACGGATGGCGTGTAATGTAAGAAATTGCTGTGCCACTCACCTGCATCGTCCTGCGTCAGTTGAGCGTGCATTTTGCGTGAGCTTTAGGCGTGAGGGGATTTGTCGGGCTCTAATGCGTGTGCGAGACGAACGAGCTTTGCCTTCTAGACGAGGGTGGAGCTATATATTAGGGTAGAGCGAAAAACACTTTTTCTCGAAATTCACATTGCCTGAGTCATTAAATGGTGCGAAAGTGATAAGAACAAATTGTCTCCAAATTTCAGCTCAAAATATTGCCATCTTCAGGTTCCACACCTCAAGCCAATATATTCTAAGTGTCTTTTTTTAGTCTTTTATGAATTTCTATTGAAATAATTACGTTTAATTAATGAATTGAATAATTAATACCCCGATACTTTTGCTCTATCAAGAGCAACGGCTAGTTCGGGCATTGGGTCTGTCTTGGAGATTGAGAGAATCTCATCGTCAGTCGTTTTCCGACATTTGGCTTCCTGACTAATGAAATCGACGTCATTTTCTGAGGTATATTCCATTTCTGAATCAGATCCTAAGTCGACGTTTGCTTCTAAATCTACGATTTCCAGCACTGACATGTGACAATAACGTATTAATAAAGTAATTTAATAATGAAAACATAACTAATGATTCAATTAATTAATTAAACATTATTATTTTAATAAAAATATGCTGGAAATAGATTCGCTGGAGTTGTGGAACCTGAAGATGACACTATTTTGAGCTGAAATTTGGAAACAATTTGTTCTTATCAGTTTCGCACCATTTAATGACTCAGGCAATGTGAATTTTGAAATAAATTTTTTTTCGCTCTACCCTACTCTATATACAGAATGCAGCAGCATGCAGAGTTCGTTTGCATATTACGTATCGGGTGGGGGGGGGTTAATCAATTGCAAAACTTAAGCTATTTTTTAGCACTCGGGTGCTATTTCTTTCAAGCACGGGATTTTTGTCTACCCAGCGCGCCGTGGTCACTTTTCAATTTTCTTGGTTTATGGCAAATTTTCAATATTCTTGGCAAAAATTTCGATGTTCTTGGGACTCGGTACGATCACTTTTAGTGTTTTTCCTTCAATCACGGGATTTTTTGTCTACGCTGAGCGCCGTGGTCACTTTTGAAGTTTCTTGGTTCATGGCACAATTTCAATATTCTTATTCGAAATTTTCAAAGTACTTGGGATTTGGTATGATCACTTTTAGTATTTTTTCGGTTCAATCACGAATTGTGTGTCGACAGAGGGGCTCCCAGATCAATGGTGTTCTTGGAAGTTGGTGTGATGACATTTAGTGTTCTGGGTTCAATCATGACTTTTGTGTCGACATATCAAACGGAATGGTCACTTTCTCTGCGAATAATAAAGGAGCTATATTGTTTTCCCAAATGCCAAAACTACGCCTTAGAAAAGAGGAAAGAGTAACCTCGAAAAGGGGTCGTCTGTAAAAGCGTGAGCATTTATGGCAGAATGCATTGAATAGATTAAAAAACTAAAATTCTTCCAGATTTTATATGTCCGAGTGCGTAAATAAAATCTAGAAGAATTTCAGATTTTTTTTTTCAGGTTTGTGAGGTGCATCAGGGACGGATTTAGTATAAACTAGCCGCAAAGGCGACCAGTTGGTTCGCCATCTTAATAAATCTCGACCATGGGTAATCCATGGGTCTTCCCTATTTTAGTTCCTTATTTCATTAAGTTGGAATGTATATCATTATTCATGAGTGTGATTAAACACAATTAAAACTGATATTTCTAACATCCGTTTTCTGGATGTAATACATTATAAATAGATGGAGAAAAGCTGCGCAGAAAAATGCACAATTCAAACTGAATGAAAATTTCAAAAACTTATTCTCAGGTGTATTCAGCAGACGATCAAATTACGATAAATTGCGCCAAGCGTTGGAATCATCGCTCATCAACCATTTTATTGTTCGCCAAATTAAAAATTTGCACATTTTAGTCTCGGAAAATTTCCAAATCCTATTTTTCTTTTGAGTATAAAACATTTCATTACTGCTCTGATTTCACATGCACACGCTATTTTAATTAAAAAACAACCTTACAAGAATTTTTCTACAAAAATCAGGTATCTCCAACCATGGACGCTGATATGATTATTTGTAAAGGCGGAGGGGGGGGCAAGTCAAGGGTCCTGCCCCAGAAAGATGCAATATCTTAGTGTTGAACCACCTTTACGTTATACCAGTATGTAAATACTAACGATAATATCCCAACGAGAGCAAGGGAGGGGGGGGGGTCATGGCTCCTTTCCCTGCCCATACGTATGAGCACCCAATTATTCCAGTTTGAAGAAAATTGTAAAAAAGTGTGGATTCAAAACTATAGTTTGTTTTGAATACAAGAGATTCAGCTTCAACTGTTCAGTAACACAAGAACTAACGACTGGAGCTACAACCTTCTGGTACCAAAACATCTGGTACCAGAGGTTTCTTTTTTTAATATAATATTTTTCTTTTCTTTCTAATATCCGGATCCTCGACCATATTGAGACTTACGATACTTTAACGAGGCCCACAGATGTTGGTCATTTCGTCACGGGAGAAGTGGTCTCCTAATTTTGAAGCCATTCATGGTGAAAGACCTTGCACCTGAAATCGGTGCCACCAGAGGTATCGTTTGAACCTGGAGGGCATTGGAGCCACTGACAGTTTTACGCGCATAGCTCCCATTAGCGTGCGCGGTCCCACTGCAGTCCAGCCGAGAGAGGAGTTCACCCTCTTAATCGGTGCTTCCTCTTCGTTTTCTTACGGGAACGGAGTTTAGCTACTACACCACTTAATGCTAGACTAAACTTAATGCAGGATAGTACTTTTTATTCCAACCTCCCGTTGGACGGAGCTACCTTCTTTTTGCAGAAAAACTTTCACTTCTCCATTTCATGCACCCCCCGCGCCATTTTTCTTCCTTTGAAGTTTTCCGCCCAGTCTGATCAGAGGTGAACAAATTGGGCCCTAAAATATATAAAAATTTCCTATCACAAATTGGGTGAGTTCTTATTTTTTTATTTATCTTTTTGTGATTATGAAACTATTGAAAAGGTTCGAAATGTTTTATTTTAATATTTATTATTTATTGCCTGACCAGTGGTTGATAATTGGCCGTATCGCCACATTTTATTATTTATTATTACTTTTTAAGATTTAGTTTTTAGTTTTTAATCCCTTTAAAATTCCAACTGCAGGTATTGAGCTCGGATAAATTTTAGAGATACAGAGCATTTATGTCACTTTTTTATGTCACTTTTTCAAGTTTTCCGCCCAGTCTGATCAGTGGTGAACAAATGGGCCCTAAAATATATAAAAATTTCCTATCACAAATTGTGTGAGTTCTTATTTTTTTATTTATCTTTTTGTGATTATGAAACTATTGAAAAGGTACGAAATGTTTTATTTTAATATTTATTATTTATTGCCTGACCTGTGGTTGATAATTGGCCGTATCGCCACCTTTTATTATTTATTATTACTTTTTAAGATTTAGTTTTCAGTTTTTAATCCCTTTAAAATTCCAACTGCAGGTATTAAGCTGGGACACATTTTAGAGATACAGAGCATTTATGTCACTTTTTTATGGGGGGAGGGGGGGTGTTCTGTATCATGTTCATTGTAAGGGGTTCCAAAGCTCATTTTTGCACTCATGGTATCTTGCTGTAAGGCCGGACCTGACTCTATCCACTTTTGTTAGAGCATCAACTGCATAATTGTTTTGAAAAAAGAATTTTCGTAAAAGAGGCGTAGCATTCAAATAAGTCCTTTTCAAACTACGTGATCGCTACTGTCAGATCTGAGTATTAAACATGACTTTTCATGTCACTCCCTCCCAGGGGCGTAGCCAGTAATTTTTCATGGGGGGGGGAGTTACGACTACTGCAACTCACATATAGGCATACATGTGTGTGATAAGAGAGTGAAGAATATACATTTTGTATGGGAAAAAATTCCTCATTGGGGGGGGGGGGGTTATGACCCCCTAAACCCCCCCCCTTGTCTACGCCCCTGCTGCCTCCTGTCTGTCCTAAACTTCAGACCTCTTAAATTACTAGATAGTCAAATCGAACTCTACAGTGTTCGTGGAATATTCTCCTAAATCCTTCGCTGCGCAGATGTAAATTTTCTGAAATGACCAAACGTTGATACGGAGATAGCTACGCCCTTGAACATTTATTGACTGTATCTAAATACAGGGTGATTCAAAAGTACGAGCTTTTAGTTGAAGTAGAGTGTGCCAAAACGACTTGGAAATATACAGTAAAGCAATATTAATTAAAAGCTTCGTAAAAATAACACATGCAACGAATCAGTGTAACGAATATTATAATAACTCTGTGAATTATCAATGAACCGTGAATGTAACGAATCAGTGTAACGATTATCGCAGTGACCCCGTGATTTATCAACGGGACTTGTTTTTATGTAATATTTGAAATATATTTTAAAATTGATTATATTTTGTTGTTCTAAAAATTTAAGCTGTCAGCATCTCGTTGTATTTTAAGTATTAGGATCTATGAATTTTAATCAACCATCTTGGTTGTATTAAGTAATAAATGGATTTCTTTTTATAAGCCTGGGTGTACAATAGTTTGTTGTCAACGATTTTTATGAAGGTTTTATCCCTTGTGATAAAAACCTTGTTAAACGCATATAAAAATATTCTTAGGACGATAGTTGGCACAAATGGCCCACCCTTCCGTTAAAAAAATGCTAGGTCTTTGGAATTTTCTGTTCTAGCCATCCTGCTTACTTTACATAGCGGAATTTCTTTACAACTCTCGAACAGTGAAACATTTGTACCACCAGTCAAGTAATACTTTAAGTGCGTTATTTTACTAAGTTTTTAATTAATTTTATTTTTTAACACCAGCTTTTTCTTAAGTGTTCTTGGTACAGCAACGCAAGTTCACAAATGCTGTCGTCCTGCACCAATAACTTTACAAGATGCCTTGAACAGCAATCATATTTCTTAAGTCTCCTAAACAATGGATTTGTTCTCCAAAAACGGTGTCACTTGAAACAAAATACGATTTTTTGGCTATCCGCACTGCAAAAAAAAAAAAGTCTGTTAAACTGACAGAAAAAAACTGTCAGTCAAGAGGACAGTTTATTTCCATATATTTTACAGAAGTCTTCCTTATGTTTTTCAAATTACGGAAGACTTCTGTAAAACAAATTGGGAAATTGTAAAATTTACGGAAGGCTTCTGTAAAAAAAAAAAAAGGAAATAAACTAGCGTCCTGGCTGACAGTTATTTTCTATAAATCTGACAGACTTTTTTTTTGCAGTGTTTTATACGTTCGAGTTTCTCCCGAAAATAAAATTCTTTTATTTTATGGAGTTGAAAATTTCCCTGATTCTTCAACCCTTCTACAGTACTCATTAACGAGTGCATATGCACACTGAAAAAAAAAAAAAAAATCTGTTAAACTGACAGAAAAAACTGTCAGCCAGGACTCCGGTTTATTTCCGTATATTTTACAGAAGTCTACCGTACTTTCTTCCGTATACGGAAGATTTCTGTAGAATAAACTGAAAATCTGTAAAATTTACGGAAGACTCCTGTAAAAAAAAAGGAAATAAACTAGCGTCCTGGTTGACAGTTTCTTTCTGTAAATTCGACAGACTTTTTTTGCAGTGCATTAAGACAGCCACATTTGATATAAGAAAAAAAAGAAAATTTGATATAGGACAAAAGAAAAGTTCGAATTTTTTTTTAATTAAAAATATGTAAAGCTTTGTTCAGTCGATACATAATGGGATCTTCTTGAAGTGTTGGGCTGTCGAAGTTCTGTAACTACATTATAATTCATCGTCTTGCTCCAGTTTCTTTGCTTCCCTAGAAAACTTTACATTTAAATGAATTTGTTCCCGCATCTCTTTTCGAGTTTGAAAATATCGCTCGGAATTACTATGCAGGCTATATCTCATTCCATAACATTGCTTCGCCGTGGCGAAACGTTCTGTTTGTACCGCTGCGTGCCACGACCCTCGTTTGCATATACGTACGCCCCTGCCTTTTGTCGCTGGTTCGTTAGTTTCGAAATGCTCGCCCCTTAATTTTGAGCCTCTGCCAATTCCAGGAGCAGCCCCTAAAAGCGGGTGCCCTAAGTTCATTAAAACTGGGGGAAAACGAGCCTAAGCAATCGAAAAATGCAACGGAATCGTTAACATAGTTCGAGGAATGGCCCAATCAAC
Organism: Cheiracanthium punctorium; assembly: GCA_038373885.1. NCBI lineage: Eukaryota > Metazoa > Arthropoda > Arachnida > Araneae > Cheiracanthiidae > Cheiracanthium > Cheiracanthium punctorium. Next base: position 1,112,204 of record JAWZYV010011853.1, read on the forward strand.
AGATGCAACTTAGAAAAGTTAAAAGGGGTCCCCGGCGAAGAAATTTCTGCATCAGAGTTGAAATATTTTAGCTTGATCGAATTACCGGATAGTTTGAAGAAAGTTCTTGGGATTTCTTTCTTTCTTTCTTTTTTTATATATATGTATATCTTTTCAGTTCGCTGAGCCGACTTTTAATAAAGCTTTTGCTTTTTGCTATCGAAAGGGGCAAAAAAATATTAGTTTTGCGTCTATGTTGTCTTTTTATTTATTCATTTTAGTTTCCATTTTTTCACGTGGAAAATTCTCCACAATTTTAAGAAATTTGACGCAATTAAAACTTTCTTTGTGTTTATTTCTTTGTCATACATGAGTTCCATTTAAAAAGGAAAAATTACAGTTTTCAATTACAGTTACCTTTTAACTTGAGCTCAAAAAGTATCAGAAATTTCTTTTATTACGGACTAAAAATTTTTAATTAAGCGAGATTTGACAAAATTCGTATACTTTTCATATTGAGAATGATATATTTTTTACCCATTTATTTTTATTTTTCCTCTTTCACACTCAAATAATTCTACACAACTTCCACAAACCATTTGAGTCAATTTAAAACTTTGTGCAGTTCTGTGTCATACACAGTCTTTGAATGCTCCTATTGCGGGCCAACGTTTGTGGGGGAGCGTATATGCTGGACTGCTACAGGAACATTAAAAGACCCATGCCGTTAAGCAATGGTGGTTACAGAAGAGAGATACGCTGTTGTTGGGTCTTTGCAACGATGGACGCAGACAGATTAAATGATTATTTCTTTGCGTATCAATGTAAAACTGTCCCCCTTTTCAAGTGTCGCCCATGGTACGAGCCTTACACTGCAAAAAAGTCTGTCAAATTTACGGAAGAAAACTGTCAGCGAGGAAGCCAGTTTATTTCCGTATGTTTTACAGAATTCCGTAATTATTTACAGACTCTCAGTTTATTTTACAGAATTCTTCGGTAAACGGAAAATTCCTGTAAAATAAACTGAGAATCTGTGAATAATTATCGAAGACTATACGGAAATAATCTGGCGTCCTGGCTGACAGTTTTTTCCGTAAATTCGACAGACTTTTTTACAGTGTACCTTCCTTTTGGTAGATACGCCATTGATTCTGATGCTTGAAGAGTAATCCGCCAAAATTAGTCACATTCTACTATCTTAGATGGTTTTCACTACATGTAATGTAAATACGCCATCGAATCAATAAAAAAAAAGTCCTCTGCTCAAGGTATTCCTTCTTTTGCGATAGCCCTAGTGTGCTTTGCCTTAACAAAAGAAGTTTTTTTAAGCTTTGATATCTATTGCAAACCTGTTAATTGTGTAGAAACACACAGATTTACAAAAATTGAACTTCACGTGCATTGTGTATGGTGCATAGAGTTCACCTCTTTTTAAGCAACAAAATTTTCAACCTACAGACGAACAAGACAGCGGAAAACGAGTTTAATTTAATTATAAACAAACAACCTTATTTGAGAGTTGTTAATATTACAAACATGGTTTACACTGATTGACCCAAACAAATTTTTTGATGACATGAAGTTCTAAATAGATTTCAGCAAGATTTTGCATTAAATTGTTTATCTAATTTCTTTTGACCGATTCTTCTAAATTTATTACTGATATGATAAATATGTTTGACTTGGTGTGGAAAATTCTTCTTCTACGATGATAATAAATTATGAAAGCCTAACATTCTTATTCTTCTTAACTTTCACAAAAACATTTTTTTTCACTTGAAGCAGATAAATTTTGGTGCAAATAATTTCCTTATATGCATTCAGTCTCTCAATCGTAAAAACTAGCAGAAAATGTGGGCTTATAAAACAAACGTCACATTAAAACTTTCACCGTCGAGCTCAAAGGCGAAAAAAAAATTAAAAAAAAAATTCGAAAAAAAAGCCCCCTTTTATTTCTCTTGTCTTATTCTATACAGTTCTAAAATTAACGCTCACCATTTACCGCATGAAAACGCTTCTATTTTTTTGTCGTCTTCTTTCTCGGTAAGATTTATCCTGCAGAAAAAAATAGGGAAAAAAAAACACTAACAAAAAAGCTACGCTTTTTTCTAACTGCCTGGTTTTTATAAAGACAAAAAAAAAAAAAAAAAAAAAAAGTCGAATATAAAGAAACTCTTGCAAGCGCGAATTTCAGCCTTTAAAATTAAATACGGAATTAGACGTCATGGAAAAACACAAGACCAATGTTTTTACCCCTGTTCTGTTGAAGCCAAAAGTTTTTTTAAGGTAATTTTTTCGTTTCAGTAAGTTTTTTTCCCTCCCCTACCATCGCTGTTAACAGGCGTTGATGCGAGAAAGTCGAATTAAAGTCACAAATTTACAACGCTCCGACTGATTTGGTATCTTTCAGCTCAAACATACTTTATCAGGCCTGTTCTTTTTTTATTAAAAGCTTTGTATAAGAAAATAAGTCTAGGCTGATGGTTTCTCTGCTAACAGTGTCTTTCAATTAGCAATCAGCAGTTTTTATCTTTGCGTAATTGTTTGAGGCATTACCTTACGAACTTGTTATTTCACCTTAATTTATAATCAAGAGAGAGTTGTTTCTTCCAGAAAAGATAATTATTTGCACTGGTTAGAAATTCAGCACCTCGTTTTTAATAGTCTAGCATTAATTTTTAATCAACTGTACATTTTTTTCTTTTAAACTGTACATTTTTACGTACTAATCAGTAAGTACTAATCAGGGTATTTCACACTGTTTGATAACAAGAGGCACTTAAAATTTTGAATTTAGCATTATATTTTCAGATACAAAATGTTTTCTCATGGAATGCGATTTACTTTTCATTCCGTACATTTCACATATAAATTTAAGAAATAACAGAGAAGCAAAAGAACCTTTCACGGTGAGTCTGTATTAAAACAAAAAAGTCCTAATTACAAAAATAAAACTGGTCCTTTGAAAAGTCAGTCGCAAAATGTCCTTTAGAAATAATAATAACATTTAATGAAATATTGAAAACCAAAAAATATGAATTTTTAGACAAATTATTTCGATTTTAGTTAACAAATTATTTCAGACATACACAAATTATATAGTTGACAAATTATTTTTATATTAGTAATTAAGATTTCAATTAAAAAATGTCGTGAAAAATTTCAATCAAGTTAAGCATGAACTATTTTTCTTTTCTTTTTTCTTTCTTTCTTTTTCTTTTTTCTCGGATGTATGCAGCTTTTCTTTGTAAATGATCAACAGTTGATTTAATGGGATTGCTTATTTTATTTATTGTTCATTTACTTATTTAGTTTCATACTGTCATGCAGCCCATAATCAAACATATCTTTCAAAACAATGCGATCAGAATCAGGGGTCTTTTATTATAGCAATCCAGCAACAAATAGCCGTACCAGATATTTATACATGTTTTTTAGAGTAATTATAAAAATTATTTTAGCAACAATTTATAGAAACTAATTTTTGTGTGCAAAACTATAGTTTAAAAAATCTAATAAACTGCCGAAGCATCTTAAAACCCCAAGCAAAGTACAATATTAACATTCAAATTACAATAGTATGGTGTTGTTCATCACTCAACTCTCTTTCACACAGATATCTCTTTCACATTGTACTTGATTTATATTTTCAAAATTTAAGAATAGCTCTTGTCACACCGATAATTGAATAAATAAACGAATAAATGAATAAAACTTTGGATAAAGTTGAATAAATCAGTGAATATTATATTTATTCAAGTGCAAATTTTTTGAATGATTTTTTTATAGGGTGTTTTTCTCATTTTTCTGAGATGAATTTTTGTATAACCGATCACTCCAATTTTTTTAAACTAAACATGTGGCCCCTTTTTAAGTTTATGGCACAAATTAAATTGTATGACCTTACATAATTTTCTGTAATTGAAAGTATAGTGCTAACTCAATAGTTTAAATGTCTCTCCTATCAAACAGTTTGATATATTATATACATACCGTAGCAGATCCTGGGAGCGTCAGCCCCCCCCCCCTGAAAGACCCCCCCTGTAACATTCTGCTTTATTATGTACCTCGGGTGGGTAAAATGAGCTTTTTTTATAAATTAGCCCTCCCCAAAACATTTACATTGCATTAGAGTAATTTTTTTAAAAATTCTATATTTTGTTTTGGTTAAATAAGCTCTTTTTTGAAAAATTAGCCTCTCCCCTCCACAAAAAATGTCCCGCCAATGCATACATACATATCACATATATGCATCAAAATTATTCACTGCAGTCTACTATCTATAAACATTAAAAATGGGTTTAATACGTGGGAATAGTGTATACCAATACCTCCTACTGAAAGGCAAGAAATGGTAACAAAAATATTTGTAGGCTGATATGCAAATGAGAAACATTTTTGGTCAAAATCGGATATATCACAACTCTTTACTGCGATCTCTTTACTTTTAATAAAGGTGTACGATTACTTTTAATTTGAAGTGTAGCCACCTCGAGCAGCTATACAAGCGTCACATAGTGCTCTCATATTGATAATGAGGCTATTCGATTGTGGCAGCCATTTTTTCAAAATCGCCGATTTTAAAGCCTGGAGGCTTTTTGGAAATGGCTATCGAAATGCAATGTCTTTTCTTAGAGCATTCCGCAAAAGCTCTATGGGATTGAGTTCTGGAAACTTCGCTGGCACGGTGAAATCCTATTTTCCCAGATTATCGTCGACTTTGTAATTTTTATTTTGGAGACCATTGTACATCAAATAGAACTCTGATTATCTTGTTCCGGCTACAAGGAAAATGCCATTTGTCATTGAATGATTGTGAATCTTCTAATCTTCTTCATGTGCTAGAATAAGTAACTCATCTTAGCATTAAAGGGAAATCTGTACTTCTCGGACAAATCGTAGTTTATGCTATACTCGTCATTGATAAAGGACCATATATCTCTGCCTGTTCGACAATAGTTGGTACATGGGATGCAAAAATTGCTAGCACTGATAGATTGGCCGTATCCCATAAGTAACAATAATGATGATAATAATAATAATAATAATAATAATAACAATAATAAAGTGATGATGTGAAAATTCTACTTTGAAGTGCCAAGAAAGATGATGGAGCTCTGTGTAAACGTTTCGAAATACGATAATTTATAACAGACTAAATTTGAGGAAAATGAAACGGCAAGGCTTACAATAAGAGAATCAAAGCATAAATAATCAGAGGAAAAAATGAATGTTTTAGTTTTTCAAAGTAAATAATGACTAGCTTTTTTTAAGCATTAACTTGAAGTTACCCAGAATCTGTGACATCAGCTTGAGTTTCATTTCCTCTAAATGTTTGAGAGAAAAAATACGTTAAGTACTTGAAAGAATTTAAATCTGTAAACCTAAAATGCATTATCCGGCATACGCAATTTTTCCTCAAATATATTTTAAGTTCATTGCTGTAACTAATATGCAAGGCATACACACTTATTTTAATTTCTAAGTTGATTCCAAAGCTTTAAAAATGTACTTATATTCTTCAGCATCACTTATTTCCTTCAGCTTTATAGCACACTCTTAATATAGGAATTTAAACGAAAAAAAAAAGTGCTCATAAGAAACATCAAAAACACGAACGATTTAATTTGAAGTTAAACTTTTCAAAAATCAAATTTTTTCCCCTTTACAAAATTTAATATTCGGTACTTTATTTAGACCTCAAAAAAAGGGAGAGGTTCAAATATGTCCTAATACTTATTTCAGAAACCTCCGAAACTCAGGTTAAATTATATGAGCGTAAAAACTCGTTCTTGCGTTATTTTCAAACCTCCGAAGTTTTTGCTTTAATGAATTAAAAGATTTCTTTGCCGTAGGCATCTTTTTGTTGCGTTTACTTCATTCAGTAAGGGAAAAAATGCAAAAAAAGTCCCAATTCCGATTGGTCCGCACCAAAAAGTACCGCTGTTTGATTGGATGAAGACTGAAAATTAAATAGAGGGTAAAATGTTTAGCTCTGAATATGGCCGTAAGAAATGCATGCTTTAAAAAAAACGTAACAAGATTCCAAGTCTCCAGGAAAAATGAATTAAGGACCACTAGTATTTTTTTCTCTTTGTTTGGAATCTTAATTAAAAGTCAGCCAAAAAACCGCCAGTGAATATGAAGTTATTGCACATCAATAAATATTTTCTAAATAAATTTCTAAGAGTGGAAGGGGAAAAATTTAAAAGAATCATTTTTGCGGATTTATAAGTTATAAATCAAACAGGGTTTGCAAATATAGGGTGCAGAAAAAATTAGAGGATTGCGCGAAAGAAAATAAGTCTTTTTTTTTTTATCAAATATTACTTAAATGTATTAAGAGGTGAAAGCTAATATTGATATAGTAATTTGACGGATTTCATTAATTTAAAACTAAATGAATAAGATACAAATATATGTTTAAAGATGAATTATGGGCATTTTTAATTATATTAACAACCGAAAAAGAAATATTTTTTAACGTTTATGTTTGGTGACAAATTATTTTTTTTTCCTTATTTTAAAGTAGGGATTTTTATATTTTGCGTCATACTAAATTACTCGAAATATTTCATACTGATCGCTGCAAAAGATAACACTGACATTAAAAAAATTAATTACTGATTATAGTATTCAAAAATAAATTTATTAATAAAATTAATAAATTCACTTTTAAAAATTATTTTGTTAATGTACACTGAATAGATTTCTTTTTCTGTATTTTTCTGTTTATATATGTAGATAATATCTGCATTTTATTTAACTATATAGATTTTTCTTATTACAGCTTAGCAATCCTTTTTTGTTGCATTAACCTGCACCAAGAAATTTTACGAAAGCAATTACTTAAAAAAAAATTGTTTTCTAATCAAATGTTGCCCCACCAGCGGCAACATTTGAACCGGGAGACGGAAAGTGCCTAGCAAAGATTTTATTTCGGGGGGCTGGATATCAAATTGTACGCTAAATATCAAACTGTAAGCTAAGTAAAGGGCCCCATTTCGGAGGGCGGTGTGCAGCCCGTTCAGCCCCCTCCCACACTGGCTACGCCCCTGGCGCCTGGTTCGCAGCCAGGCCGCAACCGCTGACCTAACTGTTCGGAGTTTTCCGTGGTTTTCTCCGAAACGTCGCGTAAATACGGGTTAGTACCCCTTACAAAGACCCCCACTAAGGTCAGGGAAATCCCACCAGCGGCCTAGATCCCTTGCGTAGATAATTATAGCAGTAACCCGCATTTTTTTTTTTCTCTCTAATCAATGCACTGTGCATTTGTACAGTGCACTACAACTTGCACATTTGACTACACTATTTGTACAGTGAATTGACACGCTCCGTGAATTTTGAGTAAATAAATACACACGTGTGTGTGTGCGTATTTAGGTACTCAAAATATTATTAAGTTATCAAATGAAATGCAACTGTAAAAATAAACACTTGAGATATTTCTAAAGATAAAGGTACTGCGCCTGTCTTATTCTAATGAAATTTATTTAATTTTAACTTTGATTTCTCCCTCCTCCTTTTTTGTAATATCAATTATATTTTAAGATCCATCATAAACATTATCATTTTAATTTGTGAACTATTTCCCAAAATGTCTAGCTAGACCTACCTGTCTCAAAACGACAAAAAAATATATTTTTTATGTCAATTACTCGAAATGTAAACAACTCCTATGACATGTATTGATTTTTAAAGCATTTCTATACAGGGTATCCAGTGCTAACGGTGCCTAATGGCTATTTCCTAAACCATTAGTCAGAGACACATATACCAGTTGCAAAAATGCTTTAAATTGTATAATCTATTATACCAGAAGAAATCGAAGTCAATAAATCAATCCCTATAAAAATTTCAGAATTTAAATTTTTATACGGTCCTCCGGTCCTATCAGTTACATTTAGAAAATTTTCTTTATACAATTTGAAGCCCAATAAAAGAAAATTTGTCTTTCTACAACCAAAATTTACCGAGTTATAAAGCAACAAATATTTTGACTCAAGTCACTTTTCCGCGTTTAAAAATGTCCCGTTTCGGTAAACCTTTAAGGGGTCCTATAAGTATTGAAATTTTAAATTATAGGTTTTAATTTCATGTTTTGGCTTAATGCGGAGAAAGAAGCAAAACTAATTCTAGAATGCTAATCTTTAAGCAGAAGGTTATAGTCATGTTCTATAAAAATCTATCCGGAGTCAGACTTACTAAATCGTATATGTGTAGCATGCAGATGCGCAGCACCTAGTATGCCACGCTAAGTACAGGAAGTGTTTTCTACACGGGTGCCTATTTATATTGCAGCCGATGGAAGCTACTTTTCAGCCAATGTTACGCTAACAGAGATTGTAATATTATTTTAAATTTCTAAAATGCATATATTTGTATTTTAAAATGTTTCATTTTTTAATTTAATGTTTGATGAAGTGTTTTATTTCCTTGAGTTTTTATTTTAGGTTTTTTAACACCAGTTCAAGTAAAAATTAAAATTCTATTTTCAGTGTAAGCTATATTTTTATGTTAATTTATTGGATACATAGTTCAACGTTAATCTTTTTATTGCAATGCAATCTACAATCGTAAAATAGTTGATGAAATTGCTAATAAATATTGCAAGGCTGAAAACCATGTAGATTAATTTTTTTGAAATTCATTTTGTATACAATCCCTATTTCGCATCTCGAAAAGTGCTCTAACTTTAAGCAGCTGTAACTCGGCGAATTTTGGTCGTACAACGACGATTTTTTTTTTTTTGCTTCAAATTCTATAAAGAACATTTTTCTAAATGTAACTGATAGGACCGGGTATCTTACATTCAAATAATTGTCTTGTTTAAGCAATAAGTTTGCAGAATGATTCCAACTAATTTTTTTTTGCATCTTGTATTATTAACTATTAATTATGTTTCTTTTCGTACATGAAGTTTGCTAGAGTAGATTCATTTGGAGGAAAGTATAACAAATGTATTTGCTATTTGCTGTTAAAACTGTGCAGGAACCTCAGACTTTAGATTTAATTTTCTTTATCCTTCAGTCAAAAATTATCTATCTGCTAGAAGACTTTAAAGAATTTTAAAGTAGAAGTTTTATCCAGGTGTAACGTGAATACGCGTTAGAGCCCCTTAAAAAATACTCCACCCAATGCACCCTACCCTAGGCAGATATCCCTCGAGTAGCTTTGTCTTAATACACAATACAATACAAAGAAAATACAGTTACAAACTTAAATTTTTCTTTTAGTAATGATCGGTATTTTTGGAAGTCATATGATAGACTATGGCTGTCGAAACGTGTTAATTTTTCTAATTAATTTTACGCTTTCATGGACATTTTATTAAGTTGTCATCTTATTGTTGTATCTCAATAAATTATATTTGTTACCTGAAATTTTAAAATAGTTACTGTTAACAGAAATAAATGCTTAAACAAAATAGTTTAATCCTTATAAATCTAAACAAACTTTTTTCTTAACCCCTTTAACGCTCGGTGGTCACGCCATGAAACCACCTCTTTCCAACGCTTTCAACTGCTAGTCAAAAAAATATGGTTAAATGGTCCCAAAGCTGAAAAAGTACATACTTTGATCTCTTTCAAGTTAACTACCAGCAAAATGGTGGCCGATCGAATGTTGCTACAGCCTCATATGAGAATGCCGGAGCAGTCCTTTTTCGGCACAGCCCGCTGTGTCGAAAAAGGAGTAGACTTCTGGTAGTAGACTTCAGATATGACAACGAATGTACTTTTTCAGCGTTGTGTATTATATAAAGTTGTTCTTCTTTATATGGATGTAAAAATCGTTGTGCCTATAAAAGAGTTAAATCTTCTAAGTTAATGAAAATTTATGTAGAATAAATTTTCTCTGTTTCAATAAATAAACGCTCACGAAAATGAACGAGACTGGAAGAAACAAATTATGGAACAGTTGCTTTTCAAACTAAATTTTCTCACGAGAAATACTTAAAAGTCTGTTTTGTAACTTTCAAGGTAAATATGCAATTCCTCCCGTTTTTAAAAGGTAAGCAGCAAAACTGCACGAATGCTATCAAATCTCGAAATTTCCTCCGTATGCATGACGCATTGTCAGGTTGCTTAAAAGCTCTTTAACCTGGAATTTCCAGTATTTAAAATACAAATGCACATTTCTGGAACTGAGTGCTTTTAGTGTGGTGTCCATATTCTTTAACGTCTTGACATTTCATACGGTTAAAGATTAAGTGCATGCATATATCCTGCATTATTTACGTGAATCTGCAAATCAAAGTACTTAAATTAGAACGGACGACATACATATTCTCTAATTTTATTTGTTCCTGCATTTGGATGCTTACTTTTGTAATTTGAATAAGTATTATCTGAGAGAAAGAAGGCTATGAAATGACACTAAATACAGATTAATGTGATTAAATATAGCCCTGCTTTCTTTCTTTATTATTTTTTCTTTTTAAATCGGTATTATGTATACACTGTTATTGATAATATACAAGATGAGGATTAGTTGAATTATTTCTTTTTAACTATCTAATCCAAAATATGTAAAATAAATAAAAACTTATGCATAAAAGTGAGTTCCTTAAACAAGCCTTCGTACAATAATATATATCTAAAGTTATGTCTAATAAAATAACATGTCATTTTGTGTAAGACATTCCTTGTACAGCAAGTTTATATTAAAGATTCGTAGAATTTTATGCAATATTTCTAAGCTTCTTTAAAATTATCTTAAATTGAATAATTTGATAGGATTTAATTTGATTGGAATTTTTAATACGGTCGATTATCTACACTAGGGACCTAGGCCAAGGGGTTACTTTCTAAGGGGTCCTAACAAATATTTAAGCTACGTTTCGGATAAAACCATGGAAAACTGCAAACGGCTAGGTCGATGGACGCGACTTGGGTTTGAGCTAGGCACTTTCCGCCTCCCAGTTAGAGTGTTATGAGCTCGGTCACTGGTAGGGCCTTAAATTGAGTGAATGTTAATGAAAAATGCTTGGTACATTTGTGATCAAAAAATGTCCATTGTTTCAACTTGCATCAAAATAACATAATGTAATATTATCAATACAATTTGAATTTGTTACTCATTTATTGAGTGTGTTCTTTTAAAATGTTTTAAATATGCAGCATTTCATATTTAAAATTCAAAATCACATGCATGATAGACTTTCTGAATACAGTTCCCCGCCATAATGTGACCACTATAGACATTTTATAAACCCTCGACATCAGTGTTGTCATGCTAATAAAAATTTGCTGGCAAACATTCACGGAAGAACTGAAATTTCTGTAAAGTAGCAATTTATTCACAGAAGTTTTAACTTAAAGAAAAATCCATATTTGTTGGAGGTCACATTAATATGGCAAGGGACTGTATGCAACTACATCCGGAATTCAGTTCTCACAGGCAATCATTCTTAACTGTTTGATCATCTCCCACATGAAGATTCTCTGATGATGCAAAATGATTACAAATCTACCAAGCAAGTGCACTGTAATTATGTACCGATTTAGTTCACATTTCTAGTGATCAGATATATACAAAGTTGACGGAAACACATATTTTACGAGCTTAGGGTCGCTCCTTGTTTATCATGTCCTTCGTTAAATGTCACACAATCGTACCGGACACTGCATGATTATTTGCTATTTTGATGGACAATCGATATAAAGCGATTTAATTTCCAACGCGTTGGAAATTAAAATGGCTATAAATCCGTAAGGATTTATATATAAAAAAAAATGCATAATATTTAAAAATTTTCCCATAATTATCTTTTTTTTTCTTAGGAAAATTACTAATCCATTGTAATTTTACAAATTATTATAATATATATGATTGTAGTTCTAGGAGGTCCACAAAAGCCCTCCTAGAATTAGATTTATTCTGTCGGCATCGTTTGTGATTGTAAATAAATGTAGTTTGAATTAGCAGGATGATTTTTTAAAAATTAAGTATACTTGAATGTAATTGAAAAGGAAATAAATATAAATAATTATTTGCAATTATGTTTTATATCACAGAGAAACAATGTTTTAAAACACCAAATTGATTGCAATATAAAATAGTAGTAATAATTAAACAATAAAAAATGATAAGTATATTATGTGAATGAAAAATGTCCATTGATTTACTTTTCATCAAAATAATATAATATTATATTATCAATGCCCAATATCAGCGGTTCTCAACCTTTTAACGTTGCGCCCCCCCCTCAACAAAGGCTAACTTACGGTCGTGCGCCACCCCTTCAAATTTTTCAGCGTACATTCAGTTTTTTAATCTTTAATAATGAACATTTACTCGAATTTCCTACAAAATAATGTTATCAGTAAAGTTTAAATGAACATTTTAAGCGAAAATGGATATATTTTTAAGTAAAAATGACAATAAATGAGATGATTTTTCAAAAACATGCATCACTACTTGCTCTTTGGTTTTTCTCGCCCCCCCCCCTCCCTGCAAACGTTCTGCGCCCTCCTTGGGGGGGGGGAGCGCCCCACAGTCTAAAGAAACGCTTCCCAATATGAACTTCTCATTAATTTAGTAACTGCGTTCTTTTAAAATAGTGCTCTCGTGTTTCAATTTAAAATTGTATCTCACTTCTTAACAACTTAAAAGATGATTAAAAAATAGGTGCACATTCAAAATAAAGTATTTCTTAAAAACTCTACAACTGTTAAAATATTTGCTTGAAAAAATTTCTTGCTGATATTTGAATTTTCATAAATGCTTGCACTACGGTATAATTTCATTTTAAATTTGCCTTCCAAAATTCTCAGCAGTCTCTGTGTGAATTTTTTTTCAAAGACTGCCTCGTTATTGTGTCGGTAACATCATTTAATAATGTAATAACAGAAATATTTTTACTGCAAATTTGAATTCTATTATGATATATTTTGAACGGGAACAACATTCAGAAGAAACAATATAAATTTTCGCTACTATCTAAAAAAAACTGATCGATTTACTAAGAAATATCTAGGAATCAAGGCTTCCATGAATTACTTGATTTTCCTTAGTAACAATACAAAGAAAATACATGGCAGCCCTGTTTCACAGAGATTTCTCTGTAATAGACCAATATTTTTAGAGTGTACATCAAGCCAAAAAGCAACAAGACACATTTATGTGTTCGACCGAGAGATCTCTAATAAATCTGTGTATTTCTTGCGACTGCAATGGGATATTTGGAACAGCCGTTTCTGAAGAAATTCTAGTATGAAAATTTCTGATTTGACGCCTTTTAAGGCTAGTGGAGAGACTACGGGAACAAATTTATTGCCTTTAATTTCTAGAATACGCTTGTACCCTTTAACATACCGAAGCTCAAAAATATAAGTAGTACACAAAGTAATTCCAATACATTTCGGCTCATAGACATTAATCCACTTCAACCACAATACAAATAATATTAGTAGACTATTGTACAGAAAATGTGAAATCTTACTCTTCGTGTAAAAGAATGGGAATAACATTTTTTGGTTCTTTTATACAGGGTCTCGTAAAATTAAATTAAAATCTCCTCAAATAGTCGCTAAGTTTTGAGGACTTTTAAAAGTTGTATTTCTAAATTTATCACTTAAAGTAAATCTCCAAAACTGGATTTTACTTTGTGATTTCATGTGAAATTCCCGGGATACTACCAAACACAACTGTTAATAAGTCAGAATTTAGTTATCAATACTGCTGAACTAAATACTATCCAATTTTCATGCAATAAGATGCAAATTTTGGCTATTTTCCACAAGGACTATTTGTTTTAGCCTAAAACTCAGAATATATAGCATATCGACCGTCAAATACGTAACAACAGATTACTCTCAAGAAGTGTCTTAGTAAGATTGCTTTTGAAATTTCATTGTGTACAGTTATGTACGCTGAAAAGAGGCAATTGTATATGGAAGTGTTTTACAATCGGTGGGTTTAGCATGTTTTATTAATGACTATGTCATTTTATCTCTCACATCCTTTATTGAAAATTGTCCCAAAAATGTGTCCCAAAAAAGCGACATAAAAATAAGACATAATTTTACATATATGTAAATACTATTAGTTCACAATAGCTTTAATTTATTGTTACACTATTTCGTAAGCTGTTTCGTAAGTTACAATATTTCGTAAGGCATTACATTTATTTTTCTATATATAGGTTACAATCCTAAAAATTTCAACATAGGGTTACCAGGCAAAATACACGAAAGAGAAGAGATAAAATGACATAGTCAATAAATAGCGTTTTAATATGGCAGTAATGAAACTAAAAAATTAGGAGGGTTCAGGGGGGTCTCCCCCTGACGAAGCTCGAACAGCCGAGATTTTTTCTCTTTTTTCTTATATTGCTTGCATAATACAACCAGCTGAAGATTGATAAAATATAGCAAATAATTTCATAATTTAATTGCTATTTAATAAAAACTGATTTCGTCTATTGTTAAACGTTAGACTAGATTATCTTGCACTAAATCCACTAACAGTGATAAAATCATAACAAATTTGGCTCTGCTTTATTATTTCCACCCCTTAACGCAGAATTCTCCGAGAATTCACTATCTGGCACAAAGTATTTTCACATTTATTCAAAGACGTTAAGTTACAATATATCACTGACAAATACGGAATAATCTCAGCAGATGCTAATGCAATTTGCAACATTCAATGCCTAGAATTTGGATTCATCTCAATTCTGGCTCGGAACTCCAATCAGATTGTGTTTACATACCCTTCCTGCTTAAATACATATGCAAGTCGACACCGTAGCTTCGAGGAATGGTCATTATGCAGTGCTATTGAGAATGTCAGGTACACTTCCCTTTATAGCAGGCACTGCTGGATGTAGTTTGTCATCGGTAAATGTTTGATTTTGCATGTGTTAGTAGCGTCTTCTTGTAAAATTAGTATGAGGATCAAACTAAGCACCGAAAATAAAATATTTCGGAGAACTGAATTGTTATGCGATGCTATAAACTGATTTATTTATTTATTTACTCTTTTTTCTTTTTGAATATGTGTTACTGCGTTTCATTAGAAATGATATAGTAAAGAAAAGAATATAGTAATAATCTACTTTTTTTTGTAAGGACTATGAATGAATGCAATAAAGAAAAGGGTCTAGTAATAATGTTACTTTTTCGTGAGGACTAATGAATGAATGCAATAGAAAAAAGGGTATCATAATAATGTAACTCTTTTGTGAAGACAAATGAATGAATACAATAAAGAAAAGTGTATAATAATAATGTCACTTTTTGTGAAGACTAATGAATGCATATAATAAAGAAAAGAGTATAGTAATAATCTACTTTTTTGTAAAGACTAATGAATAAATGCAATAAAGAAAAGGGTGTAATAATAATGTTACTTTCTTGTGAAGACAAATGAATGAATGCAATAAAGAAAAGGGTATAATAATAATGTCATTTTCTGTGAAGACTAATGAATGCATATAATAAAGAAAAGGATATAGTAAAAATGTTACTTTTTTGTGAAGACTAATGAATAAATACAATAAAGAAAAGGGTGTAATAATAATGTTACTTTTTTGTGAAGACTAATGAATGAATATGAAGAAAAGGATATAGTAATAACGTTACATTTCTTTGTGAAGACAATGAACTACTGTGATTGAAACATTTTTAATCTGCAGATGAAGTCTCTATATTGTTATGTTTTATTTATCACATTATTTATAGAATGACTATCTCTTTGAAATTTTGAACATTTTAAATAAAGCATTTCGAAAATATTGTATTCGACGATATTCAATGGTATAATAAGAAAAAAGATATAGTAATAGTGTTACTTTTCATGTGCGTGTGAAGGCTACCTATTTTATAAAACATTTCTTGTTCTTACATTCTTTTACTCTTTCTTTAAATTCTATGAATTTATTTTGTATTATTTGTAAAATGCACTGTCTTTCACAACATTATATTTGATTTGTCAGTACTACGTATGTTTGTGTCTTAGGATTTCCAAGTGCTTTCTCTGTGAAACAGTTTTGCATGCTTCCGAGTGGTAAACCTTAGAACGTAATCTTCTCTAGACCACAGCTTGTTCCCGACGTATCCATTGTCTTGCTCGCATTATCTAGTTATGTAACTAGCTGGATAGTATCATTTCTCTGTAGCATGCTAGTTTTAAGAAATACTATTAAAAATAACAAAAAACGCTCAAAATAACGGGTGTTCAAAACATAAAATGATAAAAATTTTTGCAAAATATCACCATAAAAGTTACTCGTCAGGTAACCATACACCTGTTTCGACCGAAAAAATTTCGATTTTCGTTAGTGGCGATATAAATCATTCACAGACAGGAAGACTTGTACACTTTCCTGAGAAGTAAATTTTAACGTGTTATTTTGCAAAGTTTTGAATTTTATGATTAGAAATGTTATGCCAAATATGTTTGCACTATGAGTATTATAAAATTTTATATTACAATTGCTTCATGAAGCTATTACAATTGATCCAAATTGGGTCAATCGTAACAGGCTATTAAAGTTATTGAAATTAAACTCATATGTGAACTGTTATTAGAAAATTGCATTCATGCGAATGTTTGCAAAGAATCTGTGATGTCTACTTCAAATTTTCATTGAGTTTATGCATTAAATTATCTAAGCATAGATAAAAATGGGTAATATGTTATAGCTGATACCAGTTCCTCCTGGCGCACTTCTTAATGTGAGAAAAACACTCACAGTTTGCATTTAAGAAAAGTGCTAAAATAATGTTAAAGAAACAATTCAAAACACACTAATCTCTAATAAGATTATTTCTACAATCCATAGATGTATCATAAAAGAATATAACATGCTTTAAGCGCAGGCTGTTTACTTTCTCCGTGATAGTTCTTTGATAAATATGAATATTAAAATTTTACATCATGAAAAGATACTAAGCCGAGTCCTTATACAAAAAAGAAAAAAATTTATTCGAATGTTATTTTAATTAATTGTTAGAAAATTAACTTTCTTTTTAAGTTGCAATACAACTTAAAATTTTCAATTTTTACTGTACTGGTGGATTTGTACCTATACTTGGGTTTAGTTACATATGTATATATGAAATAAATAAGTAAATAAGAATCCCGTTTCAAAGGAGAGTTTTGTAAAAATATTTTCAATTTTATACAGGGCTTGAAAAGAAGGTTTTAAAAGTGCAAGGAACATATCAAATTTTGGTTCATATCCACTTTGCATAGAGGTCCTATCCTTGCAGTGGATAACCTAGGGCGCAGGTGTTTCGCTGCAGAAGAGACGAGAAGACCTGAAAATCTACAAAGACTCGCTGGTACACTGTTGATTTTGCATCACCGGATTATCGTGTTTATATACTGGAGGCGTCTCCGTTTACAGTAGCAGGAAAACGTTATGTATCGGATAAATTCCCTGGTACATTACAAAGTAGGTGTTCACTGAAATTTACTAATGTACATAAATATACAAGAGGGGAAGTTTTATATAGGGTATAGCCACTTAAAAACACTTTCTTCTCTTACATTTGCGTTTCTCAATAAAGTTGCTAGCAATGTAACTATGCAAAATTTATCAAGAACGTTAACAGTTTTTTCGAGAATATCTGAAATGATCTTTAAAGATTCTCTTGAAAACATCATCGCTTATTATAAAGTATATGTTAGAAAAGATAATTTATAAATTGCTCTATAAGACTATTAATATTAATTTTTTTAATGCATACGATTTGATAAGTAGTGGCTCTTAACTTTCGAAGTAATTGAAGCAGATTTCTATATGAGATCTCTCTCTCATACACACACGCACACACATGCACACACGCAAAAGTGCTGGTTTAAATTAGGGTGTGACATAATGATTTGCTCGAATCCTGAATATCTGTAGATAAAAATTTAGAATTGGATCAGAAATGATAGATAAACCGTTAAATAATTTTATATTTAGCAGTATTTCACCTGGAACTTTGAATTTGATTGCCATGAATAAAGCTATCGTCAGATGAGACTCGAAATATATAAAAATTAGACAAGTGTTAACTTTTGAAAATATAAAGTTGAACTAGATGCACAAAGTCTTACCAAAGTCCAGCCTAACTCACCTTAGCATGAAAATTGTTGGCAGCTATTGCGTTAAATTCGGTACCTAAGTCTAGCCAAGTGGCTATGCAATGCATGATGAGATCGATTAAAACGCCATCTGGTGTCAAGCAGAAAAGTTACCATTTCTATCTCTTTCCAACTCTCCCTATTACTATTGGTAAGAGATGCAGGCAAAAAATCATTTACAAAGTTATAAAGTTTGTTTTATTTAGTACAAAAAAACATTTTGCGCTCAGTAATACCATGAACAAAGCGTGTAGAGTATTCGATAGTTTTTTTTTTTTTTTTTTAATTTCCAACACTTTTACAACTAGTTATCAGCAGGTACCCTTATTTTTAAGTTAAACATACTCTTTGTCAGCTGCAATGTATACCTTGACCTTTATGTTTCACGTTGCAAATCTTGTAGCATATCAGGTGACACGCTGACATATGCATCACCAACAAGGCGTTTATAGTGCCTTAGTGTTGTCGAAGGAATCGAATAACTTGCTGTTTGACATCTTCTACAAGAAAAAGTCCAATAGAGTTAGATCAGGAGAGTATTAAGGCCATTCTACGCATCAATTATATTCGATAATTTGATGTAAAGTATCGTCACTGTCTGTCATCATGTCGAAATCATAGGTTTCGGAATTGAAATCGTGAGGCATTTGTTGTTAACAAAATTGGAATCGTTTCTCCTTTCGTCTGCGTTCTTTAACATTTCAAATTGAAGAAGGTGGAATTAAGCAAACGCGCTTTTTATACTTTCTGTTTTAAGGACTATTTGCAAGGTGTCTTTTCGTACTAAATTGAAGACGTTCTATAATTTTATAATTGATTTTTCCCAATATACCTTTTTAAAGATACAAATACTAACTAATCTGTTTGCCGTAAGATGGCGCTGAAACCAACTTTATTATGTTGTGCAAAGCCACTTTGCAGTACTTAGACATCACATTTAGGATGATAGCTTTCGCTGTTCTCGAGTAAAGATATACGGAGGACATTAATGGACACCATATTAGTAAAAGAAAAAACGTATATCAAATGGTAATTAAACTCGTTTCAATCCTCCTGATATAATTATTTTCGTATTCATTGGTTGAATGCCTCTGTCAAATCACAAAACTATTTGACCCGGAGGTAACGGAAATCCTGGAATTATCGCTAAAGGGTTTTCTCATGAATGGTTGCTGTTTAGTTTAGTTTGTATGTTGATAGAATTTGTCTAATTTTTTTTTCTCAGGTACAGATTTAGTGCATGCTATGTAATTCTTAACTGTTAGATTCCTTCCTTATGCTAAGATTTTTTTACTACTTTTAACCTAATGCATCAATAGCGCTTACGGTATGTACAGATTTTTTAATCTACATTTTTGGTATTTTTTATTGCGTTGTTTAACTGAGATTTATTATTGATTTCTAGTGACCAATATAACATTTAGCTTGATGAATGAGGAAAGAGGCATATAAAAATTGCTTTAAAAATTTCCCTACCTCATCTCTTGCTCTCATTTTATCATCTCGCCTAAAAAAATGGTGCCTACCTTAAATACGCATTAAAGTGCTGCCTGTTAAAATGTATCATAAGCTATGCGTTGGCGCTATTTATCTTTCTTATTCTGTTATGTTTGAAAGTGATTAATAATCCATCTGTGTGCCGTATTTGTTTTCCTTGCTTATTTTCGTAAAAATGTTTATCATTATCCATGTGCCTGTCTTATTTGCTTGCCTTGTTTCATTATATAGGAAGTACACCATAATCTATGAGTGGGCCCTGTTTGTTTTTCCAGGGGTTGTTCCAGGAATTTTTTCGAGGGTCCCATTTCTGTGAAAATTGATTATTTTTGTGAATTTCAATGGTTAATTTTCTGAATTTCAACACTTATTTTTGTGAATTTTAGTACTAACTTCTAAAAACATTCACTATTTTGCTAAATCAATTGATAAAACAGATTAAAATGGAGGGAAAAATTTCAATGAAAGGCCATTTTAATCGATTGCCCTTTTCTGAAAGGGGCAGTTCTAATCGATTGTAATTTTGTGAAGGGGCCGCAAAAGGGACCCAATTTTCGTCTACGTCAACCCCTGTTTTGTTACTACATTATGATGGATAATTGTATCATAATCCACAGTTGACCCTATGTCTAATTACAGAATTCAAAAATACTATTCAAATAATCGGCAGATTTCAACAGGTTTGAAATTCACAGCACTCTAGAACGTAAAAAAAAAAAACTATCTAAGCAAATTTTCAATATCCGTGACAATTTATTCCAAAATACAGAAAGATACATCTGCCACAGGAGCCCATCGCTTAAAAAAAAAAGCGCTTTCGAACCCTTCCTGGACATCCTATACCCCTGCTAACCTGGCGGTAAACCTTGCATCGCTCCCGAAAAGCGGACCCCAAAATAGGAAAGGTACACATTGTCATTCACTGTGAAAACTTCACTGCAACAGAACAGTCCTGAAGAGTACAAGCGACACATGAACACATACACACATACACACATGGTAGCGTCCGGACCTTTACAAGGTTTATACGGGAGCGTAGACAGGCTTTGACACGGGGCTACTTTGAAAGAGCCGGGGTCCCGTATACATATACTCCGCTGTATGTACTACGAGGGGGAGGTATATATACGACAGCTCGGGGAAGAGGCAGCAATTTAATTACTTGCTCTTCAACGTTTGCAAATTTGAGCCGGAGACAAATTGAATTTGGGGCCTTGTCCCTCCAGTGTATCTTGGCTCCCGAGCATTATTACTCCGGCAAAAGATGCACGGGAGCAAGGGAGGGATGGGGGGGGGGGCAAATAATGAGGTTGTGACGTAAGAGATGACCCGGATGAAATGGAAAAGGGGGGGAGGATGTGGAATACGGGTGACTGGGAGTGTACAATGTGTCATTTTGTCAAAGAAATTTTTCCTGCAAATAGGGCGCTGAGGCAACCTTAGAGGATAGGATAGGGTTTGTCTTGCAATTTGCGTACAAGAGGAAGGGGGAAAAATACGGGAGAATCCTTTTATGGTATTAAATATGTAATACGACTAAAGAAGCATTTGGAAAAATCAGGAGAATTTGTTTGTTCTGATAAAACAAAAGAATAAGAGAGAAAATTTATATCGTAGGAATATTTCTTGGGTTAAAGAATCCATACATTCAGAAGAGGAGAAAATGTACTTTTCTGGACTTCCAATGCGTCCTCACTTGAACCATTTATTTATCAGTGAACTATGGGTACTCATATTAAAAAGGCGTAATCTGTTAGATGAGTCAAACTTGTTAATATGCATTTTTTTAATTGTCTGTAAAAGTCGTTGTTTTCAACAGTAATGCATATTCAAATGGATTTTAAAGTACATTAGTACGTCTGTGTGCGTATAAATATATATATATAATCACGAATTTCTCAGTAACTGTAAACTGTAATTTTAAGAATTGTGTGTGTGTGAATTACGTAATTCTAGATTCGTATTTTTTAAAGGGGAAAAAAATCAAGAATACTGCGCTTGATGTAAATCTGTATCACTAAATAATAAAAATGGTGATATGAAAGAAGCAAATTCAGAAAAAAAGATATCACTGAAATAAATAAATAGAGCTATTGAATTTAATGTGGAATGCGATATCTTATAACTTGTACAGCTGCGGAAAAAAAAAAGTCTCACTTGTACATTTTTCGGCCGTCGTTCGTCGCACAGCAAAGTTATAGATACCAATCGTTTACGATTGACGCATACTTTAATTTGCTATGCATAAAAATTGCATAAGGGGCCATCTACATAATAAAATTCGCACCAACTTTTTTTTTCTCAATAGCAACCCCTAGAGTTCACTTCATATTTCAAAAATTTAGCTCATTTTAACCCCGGACACCCATTTTCAATAAATTTGGACAGAAAATGAGTGAATTATGAGCACCCAAAATCCCCTTCCCCCTAGGTTAAAATATTTTTTCATACTTCAATTTATATCTCATATAATATTGGTAGTAAGAAGCTGATTTTTATTCGTACTATTAGAACTATACGACTCAAACATAATTTAATGTTATTATGATTTTTAATAAATTATTAATATGAATTATGAATTATGAAATCATTATTCAAAAAAATTATGAATAGCGACATAGCCAAATTTCGATGGAAATAGATGCAGAAATTAATATTACATGGCTTTGCAAAATTTCAAATTTTTACGTTCAGTAGTTTAATTTATATTAAATAAAATGTGTTATTTTCATGAGTTAAGGGACCCTATATAAATTTATTAAGTGAAAATTTTTTGAAAATTGCATAAAATAAATGTAAATTAGATTTATTTTGTGCAAAAACACAGTAAAAGATACCAGTATTAAAAATATCAAATTTTGAAGCAAATAAATTAGAGGTTTTTACAGTTTGTTGGGGATTCTATAAAGCGTGTATTGTTGCGTCCGCTACCATATTCCCCCAAATAAAATATTTTCCAGCTATAGAATTAGATGCAGTAGATGTATGTCTTCTAATACAACGTCCTATTTCTGAAAAACTAACATCCTCAACTTTCCAGGCATGAATGTGACCTTTTTTAATATCGGAAACATTAGGTCTTTGGAGTTCCCATACTTTATCGAAATCACGTTTTTCTGTAAAAAAAATTTCATCTAACTATAAATTAAAATACCGCCAAAAGTTTTAAGAATATTGCACGATAGTATTAAATGAAGAAAGTGAAATAACAAACACAGTGATAATATTGGGTAGGCAAAAAAGTAATTGCGTTTTTTACATGAAATTCAAACAAATAAATTTTCAATCATGAAACCATTCTTTAAGTTCGACCATAGCTGAGTCGAGCAATATTCATGCTTGTAGTCAGAAGAGCAGGGAGCAGCCTCTAACTCCTGCCAACATTTCAGCTGTCTAAGAGAAGCATCAAGGGAAACACTGAATAACAATTTCAAAATTACAAAGATTTTCAAAATCCTTAGCAGTCATTTTGCATTTTCCCCTTAAATCATGTGTACGAACCCAAGGAAGTTATGAACTCACGGGTCATTTGGACCCAGACTAAATATTCTATTCTACCCTTGATATTCTCAGTACAAAAAACTTTGAGAGAGATGGGAACAATATTTTCCTTGAAAATAATATTAATTTCTTTTAATTCTCGTGAGCGAAATAAAGGAAAGGCGAAAAGTTCGGAACCTACAAATAGCGTTTTTCAATTTGCAGAAAGTCCCTTAAAAACGCGCAAAAATGAATTCGCAATATCTCCGGAAATTATCGTAGAAAATGGGTGAAAATTTATATTTAGGGTAATTTGAAGGTTTTCTTTCGTTTAATAAAGTCAAAAGATGGGGTTGCCATCGAGAAAAACGAAGTTGATGCAGAATTAAATATGAAGACGGCCCCTTATGCAAATTAAATGAATAGTAAATTAAAGTACGCGTTATTTGCAAACGAATGGTATATATAACTTTGCTGTACGACGAGCGATGGCGGAATAAAGAGCAAGTGGGACTTTTTTTTCCGCAGCTGTACATACACAGCACACAACATGCTTTGATGGTAGCAATAATGTTGCTAACCACAGTTTTGGAAATTAAGTTCCAATATTCAAACAATGCAGACTTCAAGGCATTTACGCTTTTAGGCGGAAGATGTTCACGTGTAACTGCTTTACTAAGGTAATCCCAATTACTAAGATAATCCATTTCGATTAAGTTATCTAGCAGGTTCAGATCAAGATCTTATGTGGCAATTCAGTATTCGCTAAATAGTTTTACTTTCAAGGAATTCGTCAGCGAGATCTACTCGATGTGAATGTTATGGAGCATAAATAAACAGTCAGACCACCATTTGTGAAAACTATTCCATACAGTTCTCAGACTTCACCTCGATATTTTTGTTCCTATTCGCAGCTTGAAACGTGCAATGCTGAAGGAGAAAGTGTATCAAATTTATTCTAGGCCATTAAAAATCTGCACTACCGAAAAGGTCGCATTTCAGTGTCTTCGGGGGAAAAAAATAGGTTCAACAAACTCTGAATCATACTTGCTCACTAAAATCAAATGATATGCAGAAATGCTATGGGATTTTCCCTTTGCGCGAAACATCTTATGCACTCACTGTCAGATTAAACGCATGTCTTGATGTGTATATCAGAAGTAAAAATGGATAGCATCAGTTAATACTTTATGAAATATCATTCATTACTTCTGGGTATGTAAAAATAAATTTGGCCATATGCGTACTTTAGTCCATCGTTTTCCAAACAAACTGATTTATCAGCATCATGTTTTTTTAAACAAATATTTTGTAATTAGCATATTTTTTCATTTACGGTTAACAAAAACTCAATTAAATTGTTTTCACAAAACAATTTTTGAAAAATTGCCGGTTTCTTTGCATAGAATATAGGTGATCTAAACAAGATGTGTTTTGAAATACCAAAGTAATACCAAGTAGCGCAAAGTAATTTTCTTTGTTTTTTCAACCTTTTAGGATAGGAATGAAGGGTAAACTTCTCAGCCGGACAGACGTATCAGATGCTCCAGCGGTACGGCCGAACAGCCGGTGTCTCAGAATCTCGGAATGAGATCTCAACGCTCTCAGGGATTTCCGTATTTAGAGTGAGGGACGGCTGGATTAAATCACCCGGGCCGGTTTAGTTCTAATAAAATAGAGAGGACAGATCTATAAACAGGTATTTCTGGACTTTGATTTTTGGACTTAGACTGGATACTGGATCATTTACAGAAAAATTTTTCCCACGATTTTTCACTTTTCCTACTCACAATAACTAGGTTTTCTTATAATTTTTCCTATAATATTTCCTAGTTTTTTTTTATAATATCCTAGTTTTTCTATAATATTTCCTAGGTTTTCCTCATATAATTTTAACACCATGTTATTTAATACATCTTTAGTGACGCACTTATAAAATAGCTTTAATATACTCGTGAGATGAGTGTTCGACAAGTAACCGAACATTCGATTTGCGTTAAAAATGGTTTTCTAATTTACATATTTAAAGAAATAAGCTTAACTCTTTTGAGAGTATATTCGGATTTTTTAATGTCTGTTGTGTATTTATTTATATCGTTATTTATACATTTTGTATAATAAATGCTAGGGAATGTTGATGTGTGCGTGCGTATAGCCTCAGATTAGGATTCCCATTCCTCAGACTTTATCTGCAAGCCACTGCACCTATAATGTATTATAGGTGAAGTGGAATGATTTTGTGTAGGGAAAGCTTATAAGCGCTTTACATAAGTTCCTACCACGAGTTTTAATGTGCTTAGCTAATTTAGCAACTGCAAAACAACTAAGTTGTGTACCCTACTTTTAATTATTTCCAAAACATTTATTAATATATTTTTAATTTATTTCTGTCAAAATATTATCAGTATACTAAATAACGAATACATATTTATTCGGTTGTGTTTACAATCCAAAGAAAATTAAACCTCTTTAGAAAGTATTACAGATTTATGAAGTAAAATGAACAAAAACAACTTTGCCTTCTACTCGATCAAACCTTGCAATTTTGATTGTTTAAGCAAACTAGTCAAGCTGCTATGTCAATCCTTTTAATAAGCATCTTTCCTCTCTTGCGTGTTCCTTCCATCGTACATTGTCAAATCAATCGCTATTTGGCTCATTACGGGGAAATTAATTGCATATTTCAACGTTTAATTATGAGAAAAGAAACCAGTTCAAAAATCAATATGTAACCTTGCCCCATAACCTCAAAATATAGACTACTAGTTTTTTTTTTTCTTATATATATATATGTATTTCTTATGACACCTGCAGCGGTATTGTAAGTGACTACAATTCTTGAACTCTCCACTTATTGTAATCCCCCACCCCCCTTACATACACACGCACACATGCACTTAGCTTTCTTCGTATCTGACGTTCCCGTTAGGACCTACTGTTTGTTGAGGATTTTCCATGCGATGCTGGCGCCAAGTTTGACACCTTCAAGGCTGATAAGTGAATTGAGCGCCATATTTGCTGATCGTTTTAATATCCTATTGCTGTTTGAGATCCCCCAGCCCCATCTCCGTCCTGAGTTCACAATATTGTGCTCACTGGCTGATCTGTTCCAAGAATTTGTTTTGTTAAGATTTTTTTTTTTTCGCCGTGTCGACAACTCAAGGATCCACAGAATGTTGATTATGGATATAAATTAGTCATGGTTGAAGGCGTCTCTGCTAGCTGGTAGAAATGTGTGTATTTTTTATTGAATAAATGGAAAGGGATAGTAGGGGTTGTGCAACGTAATTATATCTTTCCTGTTTCAATTTTTCTTTACTCAATTTTTGAAACATCTTTTATTTGCGGCACACATATATACTTTATATATTTGTTAAGTGGAACACTTTGGAACAGATAAATGCATCTTAGCAGTATCCACAGGATACTGCAGAAGTAAAGTCACTTTCGCTTAAAATTTTTTCGCCACTTATCTTGGAAGACCTTGAAATTATCATAATGCAATATCATT
This sequence comes from Cheiracanthium punctorium, assembly GCA_038373885.1. NCBI lineage: Eukaryota > Metazoa > Arthropoda > Arachnida > Araneae > Cheiracanthiidae > Cheiracanthium > Cheiracanthium punctorium. Next base: position 1,138,752 of record JAWZYV010011853.1, read on the forward strand.
ATGTGAAAGTATAACGTATATGTTATTCAATTATTTCATCTCAGCCGGAAATGTACAGTTAAGACTTAAAGCAATCCAGGTTGTGTTTTATATTAACAATTTAATTTTTTTTTTCCTTTATCTTCCCTATATTGTGTTATTCTTGCTTTTTTACTATTCACCCTGTTATTTCTTTGTTTATTTTTTTTTTTGGTTTCTTTATAGTAGCAAAGTTTTTTTTTTCTCCTGAATTTTCTTTTACTTAGGTTTTGTATTTACTTTTCTGCTTTGTTATGTAGGTTTTTGAGATTTATGATCCCAAAGATAGGCGAATTTTTTTAATTTTACGAAACGTGAGAAGAAGTATTTTATTTTTATGTGTGCTTTATACACAAATTAATTTTGTTTAGCCAACTAACTATATTCCGAATTTATCAAGTTTAATGTATATATCATCACGATAGTAAACTTTTTGCAATGACTTAGTAAAATCTCAGGCTTGACCTTCACGCATAATTTAATGCTTTTCGGCAGTTAAACTTTAAAAATTTTTAGGAGACATTTTATTATTAAATTTGACGTTTAAAATTTAGCTGTGCTTTTCCTACTGCTCTTTGAAATGTTGCTATGTTTTTTAAACTTTGTTGCCTAAATCGTTACACTGACGATACAATACAATGACTACTTATAGATTAGCAATATTTAATATTTTACTGGGAAAAAAGCATTTTAATTAGTTCCTCGCAATTCAAAGGTAGATTATTGTGTGTATTTAGAGACTACGTACCAAGAGTAATGCACCCAGAAGATACAATACTGTAAATATAGAAATAAAAGATAAAAAGTACAATAAAAGATATAGAATATATACAAAGAAACCGTTTCACAGATGCAATAAAACATTAATAACAAAAACCCAAAAGACATTAAATATCATTTATATAAATGCTTGTATATGAAATATGCACTAGCCACTAAATAAAATATATATTCAGGAAAAACAAAATATCAAAAAAGAATAGAGAAGCAAGAACAGAAATGAACCAAAAAAACTATACATGTAGAAGGAAAAAGAAAAATCTCAAAAACTAATATTCGAAATAATATTATAAGATATAATTTTATAAGATATAATATATAATATTATAAGATTTCGAATCTCATTTATATAAATGTGCTGTCTCTATATACATTTGCATGTACATATATTAATGTACAGTATGATTTATATGTGAATATTTCTAAAGCTAAATTATTAGAACTAAGCAAGAAAATTTTGGGAATCTTAGGGGTTATCACGATAGTAAACTTTTATTATATTGTTTTCCAAGAAGAAAAATTGAATAAGTAAATGTAAGAAGCAAAAGAAATATCCATTCATTTACCGAAGATGCTTAAAACTGCAGCATTTTGGAGTGAATCTTTACCCGCCGTATTTTAAATAGAAAATCAACTCTTAAACTTTTAAATAGAATCATTCAATAGTAGTATTTATATTTTGAAATTTAATCAGCTCCGTTTGTTGATCTTCTAAATGATAATTCCATTCCCCCAAAAATGCAATTATAACTTATAATTCAGTGTTACGTTAAATTTCAAGCAACTCAGTGAAAGAGAGAGAGATTAAGAAGATGCTGTAGATGCTAAAGATTTGTCACAAGAGCTTAAGGTCTATTTTGAATGATAAGTATGCTTTTTCATTAATTTTAAGCATTTTTAAAATAGTAAAAGTTCGGAATTATCGAAAAACGGATTGAAGTTCATTGTTTGAAGCTGTTTGTCACAAAAAGAAAATATTTCTGGCGAACAAATTGTTGATCAAGATATGTTTATAATGTATTTAAGTGGTTTTAGCATATTTTTACCTTCTGCAGCGTAGTTAAATATTTTTAAATTAATGGTCATAATTACATCCTTTAAGAAAAAAAAGTGTTATAATAGAGTATCAGCGATAATGCAGAAAAATGCTTGTGCAGTTTAAATAATGATGTTATTTCATTAAAGAAAATAAGTTAAACATTTTTCTACGAATGATTGTAATGAACAGACAGAAAGAAAAACAGCTATTTTGAGTTATGCCACTTCTAAGATTTGGCATATTTCTGTCCCGGAATCCAAAAGCACAAAAATTAGCAAATTTGTAATTTGTAAAATTGTTAACTGAGACTGTAAAAATAAATTGAAAGCATTGAAAAATTAAAAAAAAAAATATTCAAATTTAGCTTCAGCTTAAGTGTTTTTAAAAAATATTAAATTAATTTTTAAAATAAAAACGAACAACGTATTTTTAAGTACACGAAAGAAGAAAAAAAACTCTCGTCTAGAACGAATAGATGGTTACTTTGTCACAAAACTAGAAGAATAGATAGTAGAATTATGCGTGTGTGATACACACAACTGGTATAAACGAAATGGTCAAGAATTTCTAGTCCGTAGTATTCTGGCTAATCATATCAGAATAACTAGTTTGTAAAACGAGAAATCATTGTTTGATTTTTGGAACACTAGAATTACCGTTTGTGAGTCTACTCACTAGCGTAGGTAGCGATTTACTGATATTTTTATCTGGGTACAAGCACCAGATTATAGAGGAGAGATCTGAAAATAGGATAAGTGGGTTCAGAAGTGTCTCTCTCTGTGACCGAGTATTTATAGGGAGTACATAGACTCATAAATTCCAGTCCCACCAGTTATTTTCCAGATGTCAGTAGCATATATTTTTTCCAATGTTGAAATTTATGTTATTAATAAAATATGTAAATAATACTAACTTAAGGTGTCTTGGTTTTTAATCCTGACAGCCAGCTTTTTTTTTTTTGACAAAGTCAAAATATTTGCTAAATCTACAAATATCCTTCTTCACATAAGATTACTTGAACCACTCTTAAGGCGCACGCATAATTATCGGTAATGAGTACTCCATATTTTACACCCGATTACTCAAATTCCTTCATCCAGTGGCTTAATGCACGAACAAAATTCAATTTTACGTTACGATTTCTTAATGAATTCTGAAGACCTTCTGAAAAGTTTCATTAAGATGCGAAGATGTGGCATCTTATTGGATTTCTTGTTGATTAATAATTTTCAACATAATATTCAAGAATGGGAAATAGCAAATTATGGCTTTCGAATACTACACTTATTTTACGTAGGTTATGCGTCAGGAAAAATATTTTTCAATTAACTCTTTTATAGGAAGGGAATATTTAATAAGTTTTGAAAAGTATGAATATTTATTTATCAGTATTTAACAACAGTTGAGAAAGAATCCATAAACCTGCAGGAAAGGCGATGAAAGTATTCAGTAGCTATAAAATATTCATCTGCACATATTTTTATTTTTAACATTAATTAGTTAAAGGAATAGTAGTAATAATACTAGTAACACCATTTCACTGCATGAAATGTAATTTTGTTAATGAAGTGATCGCATATTTATAATTAACAGTATCTTTACTGACATAGCATATAATTAATCCTTTACGTCTATCGATGTAACCATATAGCAGTCATTATTTTTCAAACATTGTGAAGACATTATTAATTAAATAAGCGATTACTTTAACACCCAAAATTATACGTTCCATGCTGTGAATTTCAGTTGTAAATTATTTTTTTCTTTAATTAGATAATCATAAAATTAAAATACTCCCCCAAATGAATATTATTTTAATTATAATTTATCGTGTATCAATTTTTTCATACATTACTGAAATATTTAAAATCAAAGCATAGTTTTAAAAAGTTTTGCTCGATTTATAGCTATCGATATAAACCATTATTAATAAAATTTCCACGTTTAGTTATTTTGCAATAAGAGATAACCAAGATAATTTGAAAATACTTACTAGGCATAAAATACAGGGTTATCAGGAAATAAGTTGCCTGTTACAGAGGGCCCTACAATGCGTTCGGTTTGTCAAAATAAGATAAAATTTGAAATATATGTAATTCAAATAATACATTTGACATTTAAAATTTAAAAAAAAATAGTACTAAAATCCGTCAATAGCTGACTCTATAATACACATATAAACATTTAATTTGCTACACGGGAACAACTAACACACTCTCACTACCATACAGCAAATGACTGTTATCTTCAACGATCACAGTACATTTTCAAGGCTAAAAGACTGGATCTACTTTCGTTCCTTGCCTAAAAGAATGCGAAGTTGCATAATTGTTTAAAATTTTTAAAGCATCTTGCTTAGAGCAAAGAGACATATGATCTTTTCGTATTTTTTATACGATGGATTTCTTTTACAGCTGCAGCGGAGTTCTGATTCAGGTAGATCCATTTTACTAGAGTGCCTTTTCTTGCAACGTAGCATGGATGATGCATGACGTGTAGACAAATAACACCGGTCAACAAAAGAAAATTTTTCTATTTGGGTTTCTGTTCTCATGCTTAAATTCTGATTCTAGACATTGAAAAATACATAAATTTTCATTTTTACGTCTTAAAGTTTGCTTTTGTCTGATTTACGTCGATAAGTATATTTTAATTTATTTCATAAACGAAAGATGGCAGCACTTTGATTAACCCGAAAGTAAACTGTATTATTATTTGTAACTCTATAGTATTGCTTGTAGCATTATTTGTAGTATTATTTGTAATATTATTATTTGCTCATACGAACATAAAAGAAATACGAAAAATATTCATTTTTAGACATTAATTTCTTATTATTTTACATTTATATGTTATTGTTTACCACAAATCTTGAATAAAACAGACTTTTATATCCAGCAAAAACTTTTCTGATCATTATTTAGAGTGGAATTATAAAAAAAGAATATATATAAATCAGTGATTTTTTCCAAAAAATTGAAAACTTGCTTTAATTTCTACAAAAGCAAACTTTCATAAAAAAAATTATTTTCCTAAGTTCTGGCCTGGGAGAAACTAAAATTTAACATGTACAAGTCAGACCCAAAAATCGTGTTGACCGGTGTAATTAATGGTCTTGCAGGATCTGTCGCCTTTTTATCCAAAGAATAATATTGATAGGCATGCGATGCAAAGAAAACTATGTTTCAGATTTTCGATATCTATGTAAATAAAATTAGACTTTTGTCTGTACATTTCTTGGAATTCAAAAATTTTGCGATTTCTATCCGTTTCAAGCACCCGGGAATCCGATGCGACCCTCAAAAAAAAGTTTGTCTGTCTGTCATTCTGTCATTCTGTCATTCTGTCTGTCTGTCATTCTGTCCGTGACGCTTTTTTTGTTTAAGCATCACGTAAAAACGACTGAAGCGAATGATATGAAATTGAGTGACATGATAGGTGGTCACTCAACTTAAAACATAGGCGTCGAATTTTTAAAAAATCTTGATTAGATTTTGAGATTTTGTGAAAATCCTTTCAAACTGCGTAAATTTGTGTTCAAGCATCACGTAAAAACGACTAAAGCGAATGATATGAAATTGGGTGTCATGATAGGTGGTCACTCAACTTAAAACATAGGCGTCCAATTTTAAAAAAATCCTGATTGGATTTTGAGATTTTGCGAAAAAACTTTCAAACTGCGTAAATTTGTGTTCAAGCATCACGTAAAAACGACTGAAGCGAATGATATGAAATTGAGTGACATGATAGGTGGTCACTCAACTTAAAACATAGGCGTCGAATTTTTAAAAAATCTTGATTAGATTTTGAGATTTTGTGAAAATCCTTTCAAACTGCGTAAATTTGTGTTCAAGCATCACGTAAAAACGACTAAAGCGAATGATATGAAATTGGGTGTCATGATAGGTGGTCACTCAACTTAGAACATAGGCGTCGAATTTAAAAAAAAATCTTGACTAGATTTTGAGATTTTTCGAAAATCATTTCAAACTGCGTAAATTTGTGTTCGCACATCACGTAATAACTGCAAAGGTGAAAAAATGATATTTGGTGAAATGATAGGTGGTCACTCACCTTAAACTATAAGCATCTAATTAAAAAAAATTGATCCGATTTCGAGATTTTGCGAAAATCGTTTAAAACTGAGTGAATCTTTGTTCCCGCATTAAATAATAATGACTAAAGCAAATGATATGAAATTGGGTCACATGATAGATGGTTGCTCAACATAAACTATAGGTGTCCAATTTTTTAAACATTTTTATTAGATTTTGAGATTTTGTGAAAATTCTCTCAAAATACGCTTATATTTCTTCAAACATCACGTAATAACGACTAATACGAATGATACGAAATTGAGTGATAGGATAGGTTGTTGCTAATCTTAATTTATAGGCGTTGAAATTTTAAAATATATTGATTACATTTTGAGATTTTGCGAAAATCGTTTTAAAATGCTGAAATTTTGTTCCAGCATTACGAAATAAAGACTGCAGGGAATGGAACGAAATTGGGTGACAGGATAGGTTGTCACTCAACTTAAATTCTAGCCTTCAAAATTTTTCAAAAATGTTGATTAGATTTTGAGATTTTGCGAAAATTATTTCAATATGCGTCAATATTCGTTCGCGCATCACATAATTACGACCAAAGCGAATGAAATGATATTACTTAGTGACTCTCTAACCTGTAATATTTTAACAATACTTAAAAATTATAACTTCGCTTTCTTTACTTTGGCAACATACTACATCCATTCTGTGTACTCCTACAATGCTGACGGAAGTTCTTGCTTTTTGGAAATTTGCATTCACTAACCCGTCAAGGACGGGTACTTCAGCTAGTATGCAAATAATATCATCAGTGTTAGCGACACCCGTTTATAAATTTTGGTACTATTTTATGTTTATGTATTTAATAAATGTCAAACATCATTTGAATTAGGGATGGGCGGTCCACTTTTGGTCCTACCGTGGACATGACAACAACAACAACAACCTGTTTTTCTTTCTTCAAAGTGAATATTTAAAAATGTTTATAAATGCATTTTCAATAGAGATGGACGCGAGACGAAAAATAGGCGCCTCGCGTCTCGCAAAATAGCCTAAAAGCTTTGTCTCGTCCCGCAAAATCCCTGTATCGTAAAGTTAAAAATGTGTGTCTCGTCTCACAAAAAAGCTGTAAATCTCTGTCTCGGCTGCAAAAAATCGACTCGCGACCATCCCTAATTTGAATTAGTTACGGTTCAAATATAATCCCAATAGGAGCAATAAAAAGGATATTAGAGGCTTCTGAATTAGGCAACTAATATTCCTTGCTAATCTACATATAAACATTTCATGCCTAATAAGCAATCTACAGAGTAAAAACTAAAAACTTAGAAATAAGCAAAATGTACTCATGTTTTAATACACTATCACCTTGTAAAAAATCCGAGTATCTTAATCTTAAATTTTAGAAACACGTGCGCAAATTTTTCTGAGTACATACAAGTACTCAAACATAAGTATACACAAGCTCAAAATGTAAGGGTTCATTGTACACTCATTTCTAGGCCTGGATTTACAATTAGCACAAAATTTTCATTTTTACTTTTTCTCGTTTTTCACCACTTTCGGTTAGCAAACACTTGTTGTTGTTTTTAGATAGGGATGAGCACGAGACGGGAAAAAAACCTGTCTTGTCTCTCAAAACAGCTGCAAGACTTTGTCTCGTCGTAAAATCCCTGTATAACAATAGTAAAAATCGTCTACAATTGTATCTCGCCTTGCATAAAAGCTGCAAATCTCTGTCTGTTCTCGTCTTGCATCCATCTCTATTTTTAATTAAATAAATATCCTTATTAAGTCCCGATCAAAAGAAGTGATCGCGCCTTTAACAACAGAATTAAAATTCCACCGAACTTCTAACACACTTGCATGCGTACACTTAAATTTAAGCTCAATTAAAATAAGTAAGTAAGGAGTAAAATTGTGTTGTAAAAGAAAGCAAATGCTTCTTAAAAAAGATTACCTCATATGCAGAATCGAATTTTTTTTAGACAAGGAAACAAATCTTTTTTATGTGCAATTTTTAATTCATGTTATATTTTTTATCAATTTACTTAGTTGGATTTAGTGCTTTAAAAAAAGCAATAAAAGCAACAAAAATAATAAATGGGTAAATAAACTGTTAAAAACAATTAAAGGATATTGAAAATCTTAAATAAAATAACGGTAAAAGTGAATTTTTTTTCAGAAAATGGGAAAAAAGGAGTCAGAAAGGTAAAAATTTTCTACTTTTCATACTTTCGAGTATGGGAATTTTGCGTTTGCGGAGAAAAATGGCGCTTTAGCAGCGGCGAATGAAATTTAGCTTTCAACTTAATGAAAAACAACGTATAAAAGAATGTTCGACATTCTTTAAATTAGTTGTTTTGATGGGTGCGATGTCTCAAGGAAAACTTTAAACGGGTTCGGAAGCTTGGAGGGTGTTTAAAAAAAAAAAAAAAAAAAAGAAAGAAAAAAAAAAAAAAAAGAAAAGAAAAGAAAAAAAAAAGAAAAGTAAAGCTCTCGAGTACCATAATCTACTGGAGTTTCACAAGATGTAATTTCCAGGATCTGAAACCGTTTTCTGGAGACTGGAAATGCAGGCCAATGATCAGGCAAGGTCGTGGACGTGCAACAAAGCCCACTGAAGATCGATGTTTAATGCTAATGGCTCGGAGACACGAAAGTATGAATGCCACTTTTCTTCAACAATGCCTTTGTTGCCCGAAACCTGCACACGCTGTAGGTTTGTATGCTGCCCGACCAATGGTATGTGTTAACAGCAAGACACCGTGGCGCCAACAGCACGTGAGAACCAGAGCAGTGGCGTTGGAAAGCAGGGGGCTTAGGTGCTCAAGTTCTTCCTCCCTCCCTACCTTTGGAGGAAGGGAGAAAATTACCACAAATCAACACAATATACAGTCCTTTTTAGTTCCGAAATCGATCTAAACATTCTGACCCCCCTTTCCCCAAACTTATTGAATTGCTACGCTCCTGCAACAGAGCATGCGAATGGAAGAGATATGAATGGTGCAACATTCTTTTCTCTGACGAGTTCTGTTTTTCTGTTTGTCCTGATAATACGTGTATTTTCACTAGAAACAATCCTGCGTTCATGCACGGAAGTGTCAGATTTGCCAGTGATGGAGTGATGGTCTTTGCTGGTATTGGTGGGCCCATCGATCACGGCACCATTCGAAATGGAGCTCTGAGAGGATGACAATATAGGGATGAAATCTTCAGACCTATTGTAATCCTTGCGCTACAGCAATTGGACTACAAGTTGATGGACGACAACTGCAGACCACATCATGCTAACATGGTGGATGATTTCCTTTTTGAGGAAGAATTCATAGGAATGGAATAGCCAGCTTGTTCACCGGACATGAACACAATGCAGCATCTTTAGAACAATTTGGACAGGTGAATTGCTGGCCGCCTACCACCCCATCAAACCTATTTTCTTTCAGGGAACACAGTTTTTATTAGTTTATCTCATAATCAGGAATTTCTGCTTTTTCAAAATTCTTTTTGTACACAAAAAACTCAATAAAATGCATATTTTCTGGCATGCATGTGTAATTTAGCCTCATGTAGTCTACCATGCTTGTCGATCATGCGTGTGTCAATCATCTAAACAATTTTACTGTAGCAAGGTCAAACAACAAACTTACGTAGTATCCTCTAATTGTTTTGAGCAGTGTAGGTACTTAAAACAAAACTTTAAATAAACTTTTGTATAACTTATACCTATTTATCCATGCAAAATAATTTTTTCACCCACAGCTTGATTTAGTTATATGCAAATTAAAAAAAAATGAGAGAGAGAGAAAAGGTCTAACTGTTTTTTTTTTTTTTTTTGTAATATATGTTTTACAGTTTGCTATTTGGAATACGGATATAACTGGATAGTTGATACGAGGCAAAATGGTAGTTTACAAATGGCGTAAACAATGCATATAAACATCAAAGCAAAACCAGTTTGCTTTTGATGGCTCTTAAGATCACTCAGAAAAAATGACTGAGTTGAAAATGGAGAAAAAAAAAAAGAAAGAGACAACAAAACATTTCCTAACTGAAGTATTCATATGATCTACTTTCTGCACGAAACGCGTGATCTAAGGTGGAAGTGCTTTTAAGCGTAATGCCTCTAAAAAGTTAAAAGGGGAGCGATTCTTTCTCGGCAAAGCCCTTTTCAATCACTACCATTGTGCCTTCGCGGGCAACAAGTGCAAATCCGAGAGTGTATCACCTCTCAGAGAGATCACACTCCTCATACGCGTTTGAAATACAATATAATAAAGAAGAGAAAGTTCCTACATAATGTTCTCGGTAATTTGCCCATCAAAAGCTCAGTCTTTCTCGCTATTGGTTGCCTCGCAAAAATCACCTAACAAATGGCGACAGACCGTAAAATATAGAAGGAATAAAAAAAAAAAAGCAAGATTTTTTTGAAAGCTTCCAGAAGCCACTGTCTGTATCCGCACCGGATTGACCACTGAGCAAAGGGTATGCAGTTTCGTGCTTCAAGACCTATAATTTGGCACCGTTCGCTATTTTATTTCTTGGAGATCTCACTGCAGACCTGTCAAACTCTAGCAAGTCTTGTCAATTTGAAGATCTAAACCTGCGTTACGCCTTCTGCAGTCTCCGGTTTTATCACTGCTTTTGAATGGGCAAGAGGTTCAGGGGCAAAATATGGACAGGGGGGGGCAGGTATTTAAGACCCCCTCATTTTCCGCAACATCGCACCTCAGGCATTGTTCGGACTGACAACGTTAATGGCTCTCTGGGGGTACATACAGACTTCATAATAGTGGCACGCCGTGTCAGTTTTGAGCTTTGAAGGAGAAGAGTCTGTGTCTATATAATCACCATTTCTTGTTTGATTGTGTTCATGTTTTCTGCCCACTAATGTTCTTTCACAGGCATTGTGGTGACCAGTGATATTATTTGTTGCATTTCGAATTTATTCGTCACCTGGAGCAAGCTTTTAAAAATCCGAGTTTAGGAAATAGAGACAAGTTTGTAAGCAGTCGACTTTTCTTTTCTTGCTGGTGGTTCTTCTTTTAACCACTGCACAAAATAAAAATAAAAAATACTTTCACTGTTTCCTTTCAGAAAGAAACAAGAATCACGTATACAGTGCATTAATAAGTGACTTAACAATGTTTTGGTGCACTCAAATTGGGAATTGAAATGCAGTGAAAAAAAAAAAAAAAAAAAGATAATAAAAGACATACAAGCTGAATTATTCTTTCTTCGCACGGAATGGAGGGAGTGAAATATCTTAATTATTTTACTCATAGACATTATAAAATAAATGCAGTGGAACCTCCCAAGTTGGACACTCCCGTAACTTGGACACCTCCCTAAGTTGTCCACTTTTCTGGGGAATGAAAGTTGACCATAATATAGAAAAGTACCTCCATAAGTTGGATACATTTTGGAGGAACCTCAGATGTCCAATTTATGGAGATGTCACTGTATAAACATCACAAATAAAAAAAAAAATAATATCTTTAAATTTTTGAGGCGCTACCCTTTCCCAATGCTGAAAAAAGGGCAGCCGTTGCCATTGCTCGACTTAACTACCAGCAAGATGGCGGACGATCAAAACGTTCATGACCCTATTTTGACGACAGCTGGCTGTGCAGCATAGCCAGCTGTCGTCAAAAAGGGTCTCTAGATCTATGGCACGTGATGAACGTTTCGATCGTCCGCCATATTGCTGGTAGTTTAGTCGAGCGATGGCAACGGCTGCCCTTTTTTCAAAATTGGGCCATCTATCCAGCTGTTCTCGCATTCTTTCAGTTTTCAGCAGATGTCAGTGCTGTCCGAAACAATCGTGATAATTGTTTTACAGGAAATGACGTGCTAAAAAATAAAGGATTCTCGTAGAGCTCTGTCACCCGCAACTATTTTATAGAAATCAAATCCATTCTTCGTGACTGGCAACAGTCAAAACCTCAGAGTTTGGTGTTCCCAAAGCGGGAACACTGCGCGTTAAAGAGTTAAAAAGACACCGAATAATATGAACTTTTTTAAAAACCTTTTCAGAGGTGGACGGGAGACGAAAATTAGGTCTGCCTTGTCTCTCAAAACAGCTGAAAAGCTTTGTCTCGTCTTGCAAAATCCCTACATGGTATTCATAAAAACGTCAATCTCGTTTCGTGTAAAAGCTGTGAATCTCTGCTGGATCTCGTTTCATATCCATTCCTATGCTATTTATTGGATGTGATGCAAGAAGATATCTGCTCAACACACACGTAATGCAAGATATCTGCTCAACTATACTTATTGAGCGGTCTTTGTTAGTAGCCGGATTCGTGCACTATTTATGTACTATTTGTTTATCTGTAGTGCTCCTGCCCCCGCTGGACATAAATTTCCCATTCTATTAAAAATGTAGGAACTAGCAGCTTTTAAAATGTGTGTGTGTCAAAATTTGACTTCTCTAAATCCAAACTAGTGATTGGATTTGAATTGAATGAATCTGATATAGTACTGAGCTTGTGTAAATAGAAGTTAGTTCCTACGTCTCAAAATATAAGTTATAACGACAGCGATCTTTTTTTGGATTATGCACTTTTCTCTCGTTCTTATTGATTACGGATTATTAAAGCATAAAATTTAGAAACATACATAAATTTTGTTTTCGTTTGAATCATTATCTTTAAAAAAAAAAAAAAAAAAAAAACGAAAATTTCTTCATACACAGCCTCATTTGAAAAAACACTCCACTCACTTTTTGGAATGAAATTTCACTCCTACTGTAAGTGAATCCCAAAAGGAATACTAAGTAAATTAGGGATGGATTCGAGACGAAGCAAGACAGAGATTTAAAGCTTTCAGGCAAGACGAGACAGACGTTTTTATCATTACAATAAAGAAATTTTGAGAGACGAGACAAAGCTTTACAGTTGTTTTGCGAGACGAAATAAGCCCATTTTTTTCTCTCGTGCCCATTCCTAAAGTAATTAAAAAGCAAGAATTTATTGTATTGCAAATTTCAAAGTTAAGTCAAAAATAAATATGTAGATTCCTGTCAAATAGTGAGTTAAAATATAAAAAATGAAAGAAAATTTTAAACAAGTCTTAACAGATTTTTTTTTCAGACAACTCTAAAACTTAAGATATCGCTCAAGTTTACTTATTTATTAATTTATTACTTTACTTATTTATTCTTTGTACTCTGCACAGCGCGTAAAAACACACACAAATGTAAAATGAACATTTTTATTAATTTTATTTCACTTAGGCATGAAATTGTTTATAAAACTATTTTAAGTGATAAACAGATAACTAGACTGAAGACGATGAAATTGTTTAAAGCTTTTTAATAAATGCTTTTACAATAATAAATGCATTAAAACTACTTTCTTAAAAGGTTGTTATTAGTTAAATAATCATGCATTTTGTTTGAGTTTTGATTGCAAAGTTGCCATAGTGATTCCAATAAACTTAAACTTTTGGAATATGTTAAAATGTAATCTTTGAAGTGAGAAACATATTTTTTAAACGAAGTAATTTATGTTTAATTTATTATTATTATTATTACTGTCATTATCATCTTTATTAAAATGTTCAATTTGGAAAAGCTGAGTGCCAAAGAGATACTAAATTCGAAAATATCAAATCAAAACACAATACCTGAGTGACGATTCGAAATACTAAAGAATGATAAGTAAAATGTAAACCCTTTTGGTTCTTATCCTGGTTTTATAAAGAATATTCTTGGATTTATAAGCAAAAATATCTCTATTCTAAATTTGCATTTTGTTCATCCTGTTATTTTATTATTTATATTCTTCAAAACATTTTATGTAACTCATATACCTGCAAAGAAGAAATTTAAACAAAAAAAATTCATTTTGTGTTCCAGAATTTATAATATAAAATTTTCAAAATTCTCTGAACTTTTAAAAATGTATAAAAGCAACAGTCTATTGAGGGGTAGAGGGGGAAGAAAGGAAGAAAGTCAACTATCCATACTTTCAGCTAAAAACAGGTTATCTTATTAGGGAGGTTAACAGAGCAGTGCTTTTTATAACAAATCAACCAATACGATATAAATTGTAGTTGTGAACAATTTTCTCTGTACAGACAGTCTCGTTTCATAAGACAGGTTTCATTGTGTGCTCATTCAGATAAATACGTTAAAGGTCTCAAGTTTTTCCAGTTTTTCTTTTAAATCAAAGATTGAATAGCCTGAAAAATCTGCACAGCTTACTCTAAAAACTCAGTCGTTAATAGCAACAACTGAATTATTCTGAATTCCGCTTTTATACTTTTAACGTATAACTACTAGAGTAATTAATAATCATTATTTGTAGATACAATGCAAGTTTATAAAGTTTTGCTTACATACTTTTTAAAATCTACGGAAATATTATTCAATATAACTAAAAGATCATGTCATAGAGAAATTTACATCCTATTTACAAAATTTCCAAAGTTTAAAAAAAGAAAGAAAAAAAATAATAAGAAGAATTTCCCTTTTTTAAATATTTCATTCTGCGAATATACTATTTTAATTAAAGACTTAAAATTAAATTACTAAAACAAGAGATTACAGATTTATTTGAAAATCCGAGTTATTGTCTTTTTTTGTAATTCTTAAAAAAATAATAATTTCTTTCTAATTCTAAGAATTATCGAGGAGAAAGAATGTTTAGAATTTACTCTAGGGTCTTAGTTTTTGATAATCTTAAAACTATCCTAAGATTAAACATATTTACTTCTGCTAAGAGCATTATCAAAAACAAAAATCGCAAACTTTTTTCTTTAATTCATCTTTATTCCATCAAAGATGGGGATCAAAGTAGATAAAAAAAACAAAGAAATAAGTACATTTTAGCAGACTTATAATATTGTTTACCAAGTTACTCAATTTTTTTCAAGCTTATACACGACTTTCAATTTTCTTCTACAGTACCTGATCATCATGTTCTCAGTGAATGCCATGCTTCTTAAAAACTAACATTGCCACTCAAGAACTCCCAAATCTCAAAGGGGAGGATTAAAACATCTCAAATAAAGAAAAGGAAATAAAAAGAAATAGTGAAGAAAAATGTCGAACACTTTTATATAAATACGCACTATTTAATTCTCGTAATCCTCTTACAATTGCACAGATTCGAGACGGAATTCAAAATAGAAGGAAGCGCCGAGGAGATTATTTGCCATGGAAAAGAAGGTTGGTAGGTTGGGGGAGATTCATACAGATTAAAGCCTACCTTTTGTTTATTCTTACATTTTAAATGTTAATGCTTTCCGTCGTCATCACAACACCACGCCTACTGGTAGAATTCTGTGCGCTTCAGGAATCCATTTGGATTATGAAGGGGGCCGCGGATACTGAGGATTTGATGCTCCTGAAAGTGGTGGGGGGAAGAGAAGTGAAGAGAGGAGCAGCATCTGACTTAGTCAAGGCGGTTAGGTCAAAAGGTCGTTAATGGAGTTGCGCGGATAGCGCTATTAGCGGAGACGTTGCGAAAGGCGGGTGAGGTATTTAGTTACGTGGTTGCCTGCAACAAGGATTTCGTTGCAGCAAGAGATCTGGGGGGTGATGCACGAAATGAAATGGAACATATCTGTATTGTTTATTAGCCTGCCAAAAGCCAGTATTATGAAAGGTATCGAAAATCAAAATTTTGGAGACATGGTAAGTGTACAATTCTGTTATTGTACACACTCGTGACCTAAAAAGCATCTCTGTCGTGGTCACAGCGCAAATAATTACCAAGCAATAAGCACTTGTTTTGCTGTACATATGGTGTAAACCACATATGGGCAACCGCCGGCCCGCGGGCCGGATTTGGCCCGCCACGGCTTTGGATCCGGCCCGCGGAAGATATCAAAACTCATATAAACCATTCAAAATCCCATATAAATGCCAATTATACGGCCTGCGACTTCGCTAACATCTTGAAGTTTGGCCCGCGACTTCGGTAACTTCCTAAAGTTTGGCCCGCAACTTTTCAAAGGTTGCCCATACCTGGTGTAAGCAATCTGCAATTCCGTTTGGAAGGGATTTTATCCAAATATTCCTTAAAGGCAACTCATAGCAAAACAAAGAGCGGGATGGGGAAAAGAGATTGCTTTCCAATTGAAGTGAACCTCCACTAGGTAGCGATTTGGTCCCCATCGGCAACGAATAAGCTAATGCTGGTCATAAGAAAATAAATCGGGATATATCATTTTTGCCAATGGTGAAGTTTAGTAGAGAAGATAGCGAGTAGAAATTTCGTCATTTCGATAACGAGTCATTGCAAAATTTAGTCTCTGATGAGGACCATATAGCTCAGGTAAAGTCTGATGATTCAGGTAATGTCTGATGATACGGCTAGGGTTGAAAGCAATGTTACTCAGAACAACAATGCTTCGTATCGTGTTTGGGTCTTATTAGTAAATTTACTGTGTTAATAGGGAGTTTTTGTGCTACGTTTCTTCCCACGGTAACGCTAACGTTAAATGCCATCGGACAATACAGCGCATGCGCGCGAATAAATTCCGAAAATTGATTGGTCAAAGTACTCCGAACAGCGGATAGCTTTAGCGTTAACGAAGGAAGAAACGTAAGCACAAAAACTCTCTATTGGTAGATGAATGGAAAAGTTATCTGTATTTGAGGAAGACATACCTAGAGGCAAGATGTCTTGGTGAACACGTTTAAAAATATGAAATTAAAGAATTTTGGGTTACACAGGACGTAGCGAGAAAAAATTTCAGGAGGACCAAACGGTAGAATTTCTCACAAAAGATATTGATTATTGTCATATATTTAACAAAAATTCAAATTTCAGGGGTTGCCCAGACCCCCATGTACAATCTCCTGGCTACGTTTCTGGATCTACTTTCCAATAACCTTTTTTTAATTAGCATTTAAGCTACTCTAATCAAAATCTTGATAATTCGTGATTTTTAACGCATATTTAAGAAACAGTAAGAAGATTAAGTTCAATTGGCATGCCAAATCGGAAGCTACTGAATTTGAATTTGGAATGGCAGAGTTCATGGAACATGCGTATTGCGGAGTTTTATGAGATCTGATTTTTTCCTAGATCGTTTCAAATGTGTCGCACAGGAAAATTGACCATAGACATCTATTACCCACACTAAATGGAAACGAAGTGTCGATCTTCTGGTACAGTCGCAATGGTTTTGGAATTCTCTACCAAAGAACGACAGAATGATTGCAGTCCAAATTTTAATCGAGACTTTGGTCTCATTAGTCGAGAAGACGGGAAGCTAATTAGTTATTTATTTAGTTATCACATGGAAACAAGGAAATAAAAATTTGCAAGTGTTCGAAAGGTACACGTGCTTTCATCAAGGAGTCACAAGTTTTGAAGATGATCCTCGCCAATGTGACCAGATTGAGTAGATTTTAAGTGCAAATTTGAGGTCCAGTAGAAAATGCAGTAGACTGCATTTTTCAGTAGATTTAAACTATACTCAGTTCTACTACATTTTGTACTGGACCTCAAAAATTTTACTGAAAATCTACTAAAAAAGTTGAATTCCATTGAATCCGGTCACATTGATCTTCGCAGAGGCCGGTTGTCCACATCTATAATTGACGAAAACATTGAGGGTGTCGTTTAATCAATCGTGCAGATAAAAATCGATGAAATTCCATCTAAAGTCAACTTTTCATCACCCAAACTTGTTTGATTTATTTCCTCTGATTATTTTTACATATTTCCAATAGTAAGTTTGATTTTGCACTGGTATTCACAGGAAATTATGAAGAAAGCAACCAGATAGCTTAAAGAGCTGCAGCTAAAAGGACTCCAGGAGTGTTATGAACAAGTGTAATATTATGAATTTTGGAAAGAAGCGTAAATTCAAAAGAAGGCTGTTTTAAAAGGAATACAGATAAAGCTGTTGTAGGTACAGTAAATTAATTTACAAATAGAAATTAAATGAACATTTTTGACTGCACTAGTATCCTTACTGCGTAATTCTTATTAATGCCATTCAAAAGAAGTACCCACACAGACAGACAAACGGACGGAATTGCTCGATTTGCATATTTAGTTAAATAAGGTGACTTTGTATGGGTAACTCAAGGGTGATTTTGGATTGACGGTTAACATTCCGGCACTCAGGGAGCCCGCTTTTTCCACTTACTGAAAATGCTATACGGCATGTTTTTAACAGCACACGCATAGTGACATTGCAGTATTTGAATGCCCAGCGATAATTCCTGTTTGCTTAATTTTACGTTACCTTGATACATAAATGCACATGCGTAATCTCATTCGCTTGATTTGACATTCCCGGCCATAAATTATATGTAGTAAGTTAACGCCATCGCGTTTATGGTGGTTTTAATATACAATTAAACGATATTTTTTGCAATATGTAGGGTGGCCTGCAAATAACAACCCGATTTGAAAATTAAAAATCTCAAAAACTAATATTAATAGAAGAACTCAGCAAGCAGTATGCTTGTTATGTAATCTGCAAAAATTTTGTACAGATGGTTCGAAATAAAAGTTACAATAGCTACTAACAGACTGTGGAGTACATAAACCTACTTTAAGGAGGGTGAGGGGGTTATGGACGTAAGGTATAATCTTCATATTGGAAAAATAAAAAATTATAAACTTTATGATAAAAGATCTTTGACACGGATGGGATCTTTGACTACCTGTGACTAAGATAGAGTCACCTCATGCGAAAGCCACTGCTAACAGATGTCACTAGCAAGTCAAAATTTGAGCGACGGCCATTATGTATAAGTATAAATTCATTCTCTGCGAATAGGCACAACGTAATCTTTTCAAAATGCAGTATGCATTCAAAATGCATTTGACATACAGAGGTAGAATAAACGATATATGAGACGCAGGGGCGTAGCCAAGGTGGGGTTTAGGGGGGTCATAACCCCCCCCCCCATGAGAAATTTTTTTCCATACAAAATGTATATTCTTCCCTACATTATCACACATATGTATACATATATATGAGTTTCAGTAGTCGTAACCCCCCCCCCATGAAAAATTTTTGGCTACGCCCCTGATGAGACGTCATCACAGGCCGAGATGTCTGAAGAAAAGGGATTCACAACTCGCAACTTGTGTCAAATTTTCAGTCAATGCTATAAAAAATTATGAATTGGATCATATTAATGATATTTTCTAATAAGTATTTTTCTTAAATATAACTGTAATAATTTCAGTTTTATACATGTTTAATCCTAGATGTGTGAGTGCTGTGCATACGAACTGTCAATTAATCAATAAAGTGATTATACTGGACAATGTCTGTATTTTTTACTAACTGTTGTATTAACTGACAAAACTGTGATTAACACAAAAGCACGCGAAACAAAAAGAAATCTATGTTTTAAAAATAATAAGAAATGAATGTTTTTTGTGTTGTTATGGCAAAGCTATTCATGGGCTCTCTGCCTAGGATAGGGGGGTGCCTTAATCGTACGACTTCCTAAGGGGCTCTAACGTGCATTCCCGTTACTTATAGAGAAAACCGAACAAAACTCCAGACCGTTCGATCGACAGCCGCGAGCCAGGCCAGGCCAGAATGCTGGACCTCATACTTCAGCTATCCACAATTTTGAGTGTCTTTTTCAGTTGCTCATGATGAGGCCTAGTAAGAAATGCAAAAAGAAGAAAGAATTCATTGTGGTATTCAATTTTAGTCTAAAATTTGAAACATCAGAGAATAAAAAAGAAAAATCCAATTTTTCACCGCATATGCAGCATTCAGTGTATTTCAAACACCAATATGCTTTCAGATATTAGTGAAAAATTAAACACAGCCGAGGCTAATATTTTCTTGTTTTTTTTCAGGTCAGAACTGAGACACAGCAGTCTGCAAGTCAAATATGAGGTTTTGACACGAGACGTAAATGAATAGACAACAACTGTATTCCGCTGCAAGTAAAAAAAAATGTAGTTAGTTCTATGGGTAGAGATATTATGTTCATTTGCTAAGAACAAGTTATCAACTTTGTTTGATTTACTAGTTGCAATTAAATGGAGGATTACGACTCTCATTATATGCTATGCACTGTAGCAGATCGTTCTTAATTTAATTTTATTATTAAGTAAAATTTAGAGAATTTATGCATTTACTTAGTTGCATATTTATAGACATTCTGAGACACACGCACGTAAAACGCACAATTAAATCCAACCTACTTAGCAAACGTTTTGGTGAAGATATCAAAAATATTTGGAAACATTTTCATTTCGTAAGTTCTACATCTTCAATGATTTTTTCTTGATTTGGAACGTCACTTCATTAGAGATATAACTCTTCTTTTTAAGGGCTGACTTGGAAACTGGAAAAACAGAAGTATGCAAATTTTCAATAGTATTTTTGTTGAAGTGTTCTGGTGATAAATAATCAAACTCAGATTTAACACATAAAACAAATTGCAAAATAATCTGATAGGACATTTTACAGATCTGTTAAGGTGGTGGGGAAGGGACGGCCAGCGTCAGCTAAGCTGATCACCACCACATGACACATTCATACTGACTCCATAAAAACAATTTAAATATTTATTTTTTTATAAAACAATCTAAAAGCGCAAAACTTCCAAACTTAACAAAACATATTAGTCAAAACAGTAGGCCTAGCCATAAAACTTTGACAATTGCCGAAGCAGATCCTTCTCTTCCCAAAACGGCCACTCTGTGCCAGTTATTTATGCTCAGAAATCCACAAGGACGTAACTTCGTATGCAGGAACTGGCCCCAACTAGGAAACAATTCGCAGAGTCATCACATCGAGTCCGAGACATCAATCCGTTCTTCAGCTGGCGATGAATTCTTTCGATAATGCCATTGGACTGAGGATGGTATGCTGTGGTGCGGATGAAATCTATTCCTAGTGTTCCGCTATCCAGCAGAAAGAAATTATGCACGTTCCAGACTTCTGCTGTTACAGCACAGTCTCCCCTTGAACAAGTACAGGATGCCCAGTAATTAACCAAAAATTTGAATTGTTTAGTAAAAGAGTTTGAGAAGAGATAAAAGAAAATATTTACTTCACGTATAAGTACACTTATTCCGATTTAATGTACAAGAGTTTCGAAGTGCTTCCCATTACTTGCAACAGTATGGTGAAGATCAAAGTTGCCCGAAATCAAACGAATAGTTCGCCGTGAGACGACCGAAATTTCTGCAAAAAAGGAAAATGGTCAAATTCGGCACTTTACTTCTGCAAAGTGTTTTTAAAGACACGATATTTTACTGTAAACTGCTTGCAACTTCGTGTCTGGCTAGTGCTGCGTCGCACCACAAAATGAAATCTCGTATTGATTCACAGTTATTTCGTAAATTGTAAACCACGTAGTGTTGCGTCACCAAATGTTACGTCAGCATGACGTCCCATTAAACAGTTATTGAATTCACGAATTTTCGGTTAATTACTGGGCACACTGTGTCTTCATCGGTTAAAAATGTCGGGCACCATTGTGGAGGTGGTGGTAGAAGGAAAACCAGCGTCAGCTAAGTTGACCACCACATAAAAAATTCATACTGACTCCATAAAAAACTATTTAAACAATAATTCCTTAATTAAACAATGGGAAACAATAAAACTTCCAAATTTAACAAAACATATTAATGAAAGCAATAGGCCTAGTCGTAAATCTAACAATTGCCGAAGTAGACCCTTCTCATCCCAAATCGTCCGCTGTGTGCAAGCTATTAATGCACAAGAATTCACGTGGATGTAACTTCGTATGCAGGCACTAGCGCTAACTTGGAAAAATGGCTGACGATCACACTTTTGCTTTGCTTCAGACAGGCAGCGATTGACGATGAACATGACGTCAAATATTCACTAACGCAGACCGGTAGGTAAACATCTGACTTTAAGCAAGGACAAGAGACGAAATGACTAGCCATGATTCATATCCTGTTTTTAGGACTCCAGGCACTACAGATATGTTGCGAAAGCTAAAGGAACCTAAGAAGATCTTCCAAGAACTGACTTGATTATATACCTATATAATAAGTGTTTCACGATGTAATATATGTATTTCAGTAAAATAAATTTATATTATGATTAAAGTTATTGGAGTATACATATTAATGTAAGTGTCGAAATACATTTTAAATTCTTAATATAGATTCCAGGCCAAGCTGTATACAAAATGTCCCCAAAAGCTTTTATCACATTTCAATTCTTTATCTCTTAGACATATTTGGGCAATGCAAATTAAAGAAATAGTAAATAAAGTAGTAAAAGAGATTGCTTTAAGTGGAAATTCCTCTCGCAGATTTTAAAAAAAAGGTAATATCTTGAATTTGTTTACGACCTCCGTCCAAAATAAAATATATATATCCGTCAGTAAAATTTGCATTATGCACTAATGAGGTGATGTACAAAACTCCATCCTTTCATCATAAAACATCTCAGAGATGTTTAACAAGCACGGTCAGGGACTGTCCAAGAATATGAATGTAACCGTTTACTATCCAGCATACGCTGACCCGTGGAAATTCACCGTTCAAAAAAATCATACCTGAATAGTGATTTCCATATATTCTAGTATATATGTTACGGTAAATGTGATGACTCCGGTGATTATGCATAATCACCACTAAATGTGGTAAATATGATAAATTTTTGGAAATTTATCAAATTAACCGGTTTGTTTGCATAATTCCTAACTCGTAATGGTAAATGTGATAAAAGTCCCTAACTCTACGAAAATTCGTTCAGTTAGCATAACTTATTGGCTTCTATCAACAAGTGGCAACCACGTGATTTCAGTAGCTGTCTTATTTCGTTGCATCTAGACGTTATCTTGCTACCCTCTCGTATTTTATAAAATATTGAATAATGTCTGGTATGCTTGAGCGTTTTAATTCCAAATTAGTTAATATTATGGAGACTGAGAAGGCAAACAGTTGTTTTCTGACGAAAGAAAGATATGCTAATTTGTTAAAAAAAAGTGAATAATTGTAAAAACAAAAGTAGTGGGAAAAATCAAAGACTAAAAAGATTCGATGTAATGAAAGTAGGAAACGTTGAAATACTTATCTTTCCGTAAGTAAAGACAGCTCCAATGTTACAATTTACGTGTACTTTGAAGAACTTTTTACCATAATCCATTAGGTGCACTTATCAATAGGCCATGGTGGTAGAAACAGGATGTTAAAAGAACTTTTAAAAAAGTCAAAAACATTACTACCGAAGAAGTCATGATTTACTTAAATTTGTGTGAAATTTGTCAAAACAAAAACCAAGGTACCTAAGAAAGTACTTGTTTATGAACTCAAGACGCCAGGTGGTCCTAATTGACATGCAGTCGTAACCAGATAATGACTTTAAGTTTATGTTTGTCTTCAAGACCCCTTGACGAAGTTCGTACAGTTGCGTGCCCTAAAACGCAAACGTTTACAGAAGAGGTTGTATATCACCTAATTGATATTTTTACTACATTTGGATCCCCCAGTGACAACAGCAAAGTGAGAATGACCGTGAGTTTAGTAACAAAATCGTAGAAGAAGCTTGTGCAATGTGGCCGGATCTGAAAATTGTGCACGGAAAACCTAGGCACAGCCAGACTCAAGGTTCGGTTGAACGTGCAAATCAGGATATTGAAAATATGCTAAGTTCTTATGAAAGCAATCCCACCAGTAAATGCTCATAAGGGTTACGTTTTGTGCAAATGAAAAATAGAGCATTTCATGAAGGCATTAAGTGTTCTCCTTATGAAGCAATGCTTGGGAAGCCCGCAAAATTTGATTTGAAACAGTTTTCTTTCCCGAATGACTCTATAGAACATCTTAGAACTGAAGAAGAGCTTCAGGCATTAATCGAGACAGTTAATAATGCTTGAGAAAACACCAATAGCGAAATAGAAAATGTTTCTAATATGTACAACAACGATCTATCTCAAAAAGACCCTCCATCTGATGTTAACTTTAAGACTCAGAAAGAGAATGAAGCAGCGGTCGCTCTAATACAGACATATATTTTATGCAGGCAAGAGCAACTAAGAAAACATAGAATGAGTGCTAAAGAAGGTTTAGAATTACAAGCAAAGAAAATGTTGAAGGTTTCAAATCTTAAATTTCCTGCTGGTAAAGTTGGTGACACAGTGAAACAACGAATACCAGACGTTGGCAGAGCGAGAAGTGATCCCCGAAATTTATTAGAGGTGATATTAGAAGTTCAATATGAAGAGTTTTATCAGTTAGGAACGAAACAAGGAAACTTTCACAGTTGTATACCAGAAATCAATTCGCAATTTTCGAAGAAAAAATTATTTTGCTTGACGATGTTCCAGATCTAGCAATATCACTTCGAGAATGCGTTAGGAAGACATCTCTTTCTGGAGGTCTGGGATATCAGCGATGTGTTTGTAAGGAACAATTCGATTCTGATAAGTGCAAATGTAAAAAATCTGGCAAACTTTGTAATTCTAAATGTCATAACAGTCTAATATGCTTAAATAAGTAAACTTAAAGTATTTAGTAATTTGTAGTAATAGCATTTAACATCCTTTGAAAAAAATGTTTTTTTTTTCTCTTGAAAATGGGCTTAGTTTGTTTTTATATGTAACTTCTTCAGTTTGTTTTTTTATGTGCAACTGTTTTGTACAAGTTCATGTAAATTTTATTTTTTTTCATTTCACAACACCTGTCAGTATTCAAATTTCGTTCAGACTAAATAAATGTATGTAACTTAAAATAACCATTTATTGACTTTTTAATTGTAAAATATAAAATATTATAATTCGTGGTCTCTTATGCCATAGTGGCCAACGAAAAAATATACTTCTGAGTAGTAACTACAGAAAAAAAACTGCACTCTATTCTACTGGCCCAATCAGTCATACTTATCACATTCACCATTACGAGTTGGGAATTATGCAAACAAACCGGTTAATTTGATAAATTTTCAAAAAATTATCATATTTACCTTATTTAGTGGGGATTATGCATAATTACCGGCTATTACATATAATCACCAATTTATTACTTTTACCGTAACATATACACCCAATTCTGTAGCAGCATTACCATCATGAGAGTTAAAAACTTTTATGAAAACATTAAAAATTCACGTTGCTGCAAATAACTTTACATCTACATAACCCCCCATATGACCCATTTGTTGGCATTATCTATTTATAATCCTGATCATAAGAAATCGTAACGCCATAAGAGCTATCTCCTGTAACAAATGAATTATGAGCTCCAATTATCAATTACATGCAGAACAGTTCCCCCCTCCCCCTCGAATTGAAAAGTGGTTCTGTTCGTTTGCGTTTCCGTGCCCGTAAATAAATACGGAAAGTGCCCTAAGGGTCATTCCATGTTAAATCGACAAACGGGCTGTGCCGTACCATTTTTGATTCTCAAGAAATTTTGTAGGTGATATGTACCTATCTTCTGTATCCCAAAACAGTTTATTTTCTTAATTTCTTTTAAAAAATGTTATTGAGATATAGTCATTTGTTCACGCCGCTGATGAGAAAAAAATTGCCATTTTAGGCACATTTTTTAAAAGCAGTAGAATTTTTATTTGAAATAGCAGAAAGATCAGATAAGGCTTATTGAAAAGCTTAAAGAATGCACTTTTGAGTCCGCATAATAAAACAGATTTATACTAAGCCCAAATCCAGTTTATTGGACATCAAGTAGTCGTCCACAAACTTTTGTCATTTTAGGCATAAAAAAAAAAGAATGTCGGTCTTACAGTAAGAAGCCATTTTTCTCCTCTTACACTTGCATATCAATACTATATGCAGGGGGAAAAAATGAGGCGTTACTGGTGGTCCTTCATCCTGAAAAAATTGCTTAAACTTTCAAAAAATTGAAAAATGCGCTTTTTCACCCCCCAGAAAAGTCATGTGGGACAGGTGATAAAAATCTAAAAATGACACGGTACAAAGCTCTTATACTGTACTTTAAAACAAAACAAAAACTGGCCTGTTTTTCCAAAAGACAGAGGAGGTACACACTTTTGAAGTAATGCGAAAAACACTGCTTACTATTGATAATAAGTTAACTTTTCATCCCCCAAAAACGTCAAGTGGGAGAAGTGATAAAAATCTCAAAATGACACAGTAAGAAGCTCTTATTTCGTACATTAAAATAAAACAAAAACTGTCTTGTTATTCCAAACAGCGAGTACAGCCGAGGACCGGGGGTGCTTCCCTGCGCCCCGGAATTTCAACAGGAAAGCGACACCTCCCCGTAGCCCGGTTATCATGTATATATATACCAGGTGATCCAAAAGTCAGGACAAACTTTAAAAATTCATTAAAAGGAACAAATAATGATAGAAAATTGCGGTTTGCACAAATAGGTTTAGGGTATGATGGTTTTTTTTTTTTAATGTCAAGAAAGTTTGTAGTTCCAAATGTTACCGGTAAGTGGCGCTGACATGCACATCCAAAATCTCTGTAATGCTTTCCATGCAAACTGCAATTTTGCTATCGTGATTTGTGCTTCCTGGTTCACATGAATTTTTGAACTTCATTCACAAGACTTATTGATGCATCCCGGGTGCAGCTAGTTACATAGAAAGCATTACAGAGATTTCTGATTTTTTAAAATTCTAAATTTGGTTCCCATTGTTCATGTCAGCGCCACCTACCGGTAACATTTGGAACTACAAACTTTCTTGTCATTAAAAAAAATCCCATCATACCCTAAACCTTTTTGTGCAAATTTTCAGAAAACAGGAAATAATTTAGTTTAATTAAAGTCTTTCAGTAAACGTTGTAAACTACTAACCTGATAGTTGATTGCAGTCGATGGTAATCATAAGTATATTTTAAAAATATTCATATTTGATATTTTTAAAGTTATGTATTATATATATATCAGGGGCGTAGCCAAGGGGGGGGTTAGGGGGGCCATAACCCCCCCATGAGGAATTTTTTGCCATACAAAATGTATATTCTTCACTACATTGTCACACCCACGTATACATATATATGAGTTGTAGTAGTCGTAACTCCCCCCATGAAAAATTTCTGCCTACGCCCCTGATATATATATATATAGTATATATATATATATATACATAACAAAAATATCTGTTAATATATATATATATATATATTTTATTAACAGATATTTAAATGAAACAATATTTTGAGAAACACGGAGACTCAGAAGGTGGGGCACGAAACCCTCCCTCCAGACAAACTAAGTTTACACTATAACACGTTCACTTGTTTTGTAAATTCAAATCAATTTACAAGAAAAGGGAGACAAAAAGAAAAATCTGCTCCCTCCCTGTAGAATTTTTTTCTGGATCCGTTACTGAATGACGTAATTCTAGCAAAGCATTTCTGTAAAAGTTACAAATTTACTAATTTTACAGCCGAATAGAGTCGATTGTAATCATAAGTTTACTTTTAAAATATTAAGATTATATAATAATAATAAAAACGGAAATTTCAATGAAGCCATATTTTGAGAAAATGCGGAGTAATGCAGTTTTATTGGAGGATTTCTGTAAAAATTGTAACTTGCTATTTTTATAGCCGATTCCTGTCGATTTTAATCATCGGTATGTCTCGATTAAATCAAGAGTAAGCACGCCCTAAAACGACTACATCCCACTCTCAAGAATTAGATATCCTGTTTCAAAAATAGAAGATTAAGTCCTCCGGCGGGAATAAAACTCCAATAAACACCCAAAAGCCTTTAGTTACACCAATGATTGTAGTCATTCCTGATTAACATCAAATGCCTCATAACAATGCTACCTAAAACTCGAAAGCCCTCAATTTGTACCCGGCCCCTTAATCGTCTCACAACTTTCGTGCGCAAACACTGCCCAGTATTTCGCCTGTTATTCTTGATGCCGCGAACGCTACTTTTAAAGCTCGAGCGCTTCTCCGCCGAGCATTAATGCATTTCTGAAAAATTCTCCCACCCGTCTTCTCTCCCTTTTTCCCCATTATTATTGTTAAGTCTTCCTGTCTCGGGAAGTTTTGTTATTTCCTTTTAATACCGTGTTTGCGCATGACATTAGTTATATCTGTGTTTGTTTTCAAAATTCACTTTCTCGGGGGGGGGTGGTTAGTGAGGGGGAGGGGGGGGGTATGTTCTTGACTCTGATTGGATACTCGATCTTGGGAGTTAGATGTGTAAGCGGATCTTGTAGAGAGATCCCGGATGTGTCCAATACTTTTTTTTTTTTTTTTTTTTTAAATATATATACTATTATTATTATCCGGTTCATTTGGAGGATTTTTGCTTGATGGGTACTTTGAAGCATGGGAAGTAGTCATCTGTTTTGTTTATTGTTAAGATGAGTGCAGTCTGATAATTCTTTAGCGGATTGGGGGGAGGTGTCAGGGGAGACTGGCTCTTAAATGTTATATGGAAGATTTGATGTGATGAAACAAATAAAATGTTTTTATTATTATTATATATTGAAGTCATGAGTAAATGTAAAATGAATGTGTTTAATATATTCAATGTGTACAATTTATTTAATTTAATATGTTTAATACCAAGAATTTATTTCAAGTAACAACAACAACAACAACAAAGATTTAATTACATTTGGGTATACTAATAAACTATCCCTTTTTTCATTCTTTTTTTAATATATATATATACATAACTCGGCTATTCGAGCCTCGTCAGGGGGAGACCCGCTGAACCCCCCCTAATTTTTTAGTTTCATTGTTGCCATATTAAAACGACGCTATTAATTGACTACGTCGTTTTATCTCGCATCTTTCGTGTATTTCGCCTGGTAACCCTATGTTGAAATTTTCAAGATTGTAACCTATTTATATAAAAATACACGTGATGTATATTCTGCAGCTTACGAAATAGTGTAACAATAGCTTAAAGCTGTTGTGAACTAATAGTATTTAAATCTATGTAAAATTATGTCGCATACTTTTATGTCGCTTTTTTATGTCGCATTTTTGGGACAATTTTCAATAAAGGGGGGGGTGAGAGATAAAATGACATAGTCATTAATATCAAGCGATATTTAAATCTTGCTTTATTTGAATCTTTGTTACGCTGCTACAGATTATCCCAAAATAAACTTAATCTACAATGTAACATGTAACTGCATTTGTAGATAAAAGCTAAAAATACCAGCTAGCTAAAATAAGAAAGATGTAGCAAGGCAGAAAAGAAAACTTTAAATTAAGATATGATAAGCGAGAAAAATACCCTCAAAAGAAATAAACTGTTTAACTATTTAAGAATTATTATTTTTTTTTTGAAGGAAAAAGTTTTATGAAATGGAATCAAAAGTATTTTACATACATTGAAAAATAATTATATTTTACACAAAACACACCATGTTATAGCAAAATAAACAACAAGTGCATCAAATAATTATAAAATATATCATGATATTTTTATTTCCAAAATTACGTATAACATTAATTTGTTTTAAATATTTTTTAAGCTCTATATCTGAAATCGGGGGGAGCTAGAAAAGAAAAAAGGCAAAATGAATTTATTAAATATTGATTGATGTGTGGAACATAATAAAATGGTGAACAGTAAGTATTCCTGTTGAATGATTCCCATTTACACCATTAAAAATATCTTTTATAAGACAATGGCTTTGTTTTGGAAGTTCACAGAAATTCTTATTCACTGGACCGCCTGATGCAGGTTTCACTGTACATATATCTGGTGTCTACTAATGTGTCAAACATATTGAAAACCAAAAACGTTTTCTATATAATGTGATTTGGGACAATTTAACATGTAAGGACGATTTAACATGCAATGACGATTATAAATATTTCATAATAAAAACTAATACAAGAAAACTTAACTTTTGGGATTTCAAAACTGTAGCTATACCATTATTTGAAACACTCCCTTTTTAACGGTTTTAAACAGGAGAACCATTTGGATTTTTCTTTAAATGAAATAAAAAAAAAACAGGTTGAGCATAACGGAAATTAGAAGTATTTTATTACTTTAAATTTACCTTCTAAAATATTAAATGCTGTATTAAATACATAGTAATGGTTTACTTGTATAAGGAAAAAAAAATAAATAAACACTTTTTCTTTTACTTATTTAATTTTCAATAATACTTACGCACATAGGTCGCTCTGGCTTTTTTTAAAGTTTAGCCAATCCATTCGCCAAATTAGATTTTGCCGGACATCATTAAGAAATGCAATTGCCAATATTTTCGCCAAATCGTATTTTCTTTCGCCAAACTAATTTTATTATCGCAATTTGCGACGGTGGCGATCGACAACGTGGCCCCTGCTTACGCAATATACTAGAATAAACTGATTTGTAAAATTTAATTATTTGATATTAAAATTGTTTTATTACAGTAGATTCAAAAATGGCGCTTTTTTTATATAACTGTTTGTTTCCTTGTTTGATAAGTTTTAACATACCTACAGAGTGAATAACCTTTTCGAACCTATCTCTCACTATCTATTAAAAGTTTTTTTTCCTGCGTAAAGTAAAAGTCTTGTTTTAATGATAAATGAAAACCTTTCACAAAAAGCGGACTTTGAACTTTAATTATATCAACACCATTAAGAGCCGAAACCTGCATGGCACGATGCATTTTGTATTAAGTGACAGTCAGGATTCAACCCCCTACTTCGAACCAAGACATGCTTTCCCTTTTTAAAGTATTAAAACAAGCTTATTTCAGCATTCCTGCGTGGTTTAAACTATGTTCCCATAAATAAAAGAGCTAATTTATGCACAAAATTCACTTTCTAAACACATGGGATCTTTCCAAATGAATAATTTCGATTGCTGCATTTCCGTTTTCTGATGATGATTAGCAAAGGAGTTAGGCATAATCCGCGCGGGCGCGTTTTAATACTCTATTCAGAAATCTATTGTAAGTGTAGTAATTTGATTGGATAAATTAAGAAAAATAAAAAGTGACTATGCAGTTATCGATGCGTTCTGTTTGTCTATAAAATAAAGATCAGGCATTCCTAACCAATAAGAATCTGGTGGAGGCTCCGACCTATTAATCCATATTCACAAAGTGAAGATTGTTAAGATGAGCGTGAAAATGATTTCATTACGTGCTTCAGATAATCTTCACGAAGCAGTCTTAGTGCTTCGTCTAAATTAAACTTGTTTGTTTTAAGAGATTAGTTCTACTGCAATTTTTTTTATATCCCCGATTATTTTTATTCTTATAGAAGAAAGTTTTATAATCTTCATGCTTGAAAATTAATATAATTATTTTAGAGATAAAAAGATTATTTTTATTTACTGAAAAAAAAAAAGTGTTTGATCGATAAAGCTCAAAATGTTGGCAAACTAAGACTACAAAAAGAAATTTCATGAAAATAGTTAGACCAGAGGCTCATCCTTCACAAATAAAAAATTTATGAAAGATGTGATGACCTGCCTTGAAGCTTCTGAAATCCCATTACGAAAATGAAACTAACAGTCAATGTATTAGATACGAAAATAAATATTTTGCGGAAGAAAGCAAAAAGAAAAAAAAATTACTTTTTAGAAATATGTAAAAATGTAAGTGCACGTAGATATGAACTGGACTTTACAGCATTTCTGCGCAGTGCAAATATTTCTTTTCTTATTATATAATAAGAAAAAAAGTGCAAATATTTCTTTCACTTTTTTTCAAATTTTAAAAAATGAAATGGAAAAAATAAAATAATAATATGGAGTTTCTTCTAGTATAATACTTTAAAATTTCATTCTTAAAACATAAATTTTACAAAAGTATATCCATTGTACGTTCCAGATTCTTGCATAAATGATTGTGGTGAAAACTTTACAAGCCTTGACAATGTCAAGAACAGTAAAATAGTTAAGTTAAAGAAGAAAATTTTAAAGACATTTCTAAAAGACATACTGTGTTTACTCGCGTAATAGCGCCCTCGTATAATCGACGCACTCCTGTTTTGAACCAGAAAAAATAGCTTTACAGTTACAATAGTATGTAGTAGATTTCCCCCGCATAATATTCACATCTAGACTTTCACCGTGAAAAATTGGCAGAAAAAATCCCAGAGATTATTACGCGAATAAACACGGTATATATATTATAAAGTTGGGAAGCATGGAAAATTAAAGAGACCCATTAAGTTCTTATTACAGATCGAAGTTAACCGATCAACTTTTCAATTGCAAATTGTTGAAAAAAAAGTACACTGTCTTAAAATTCCAAACGTAAATAACATTTTATATGTTAGAATTTTAAAAAATGAAATGGAAAAAATAAAATAATAATATGCATTTGATTTTTCACGTGAGGAACTCTTTATTTGCCTTGATATTTTGTATCTAGGAGAGGGTGGGAGATAATGAGACAAAAAACACTTAAAACATTTTATAATTATTTTATCACAAAACATATAAGATACAGTATTTCACTTAATAGTTATACATTACAGCAATTTTTGAATTCATATATGTGAAAACAAGAATTTTATTGCACTTTTAAAGCAGATAAATAAATGCCTCATTATGGCCCACACGTGAGCCACTATGAGACATTCTGTGGGCCACGATGAGACAAGTTAAAAAAAAAAAAACCTTAAAATTTTGAATGTAACTTTCATAAAATTCTTGGTTTTAAAAATACCAGCAGTCGGTATGAATTTAGTAAAGTAGAAGTAAAAAGATTTTAATTATTTTTTTTTCTATAAACAAATTCGATATATCATTGGAAAGATAGAACTTTAGAGAATTCAACGCAATAGAAAAAGTAAAAATCTATTTTTTGACCAAATTTCACTTACCTGGTCGCCAAAGAACCAACTAATGTATATCTACTAATTACTAATCTTAACAAGTCGCCTGATTACTAGTCTTAACGAGTTTCCTCGGCTTAAGGCCACAACGATAGATGTGTCTCACTGTGGCCCAAAAGAACAAAATGGTAAAAATGTTTCTAAGTTAGAAAATATTCAATAATTTAACAAAACTATTAAGTTTTAATAATGAGTTATATATTAATAATCTTTAATAATATACACAATACTTACCCCTATTATTCGAACGAAACTATATGACAGTAGTTGAAAAATTCTCTATTTATTAACAGTAACTTCGTGAGTAAACACAAACAGAAATTTCAGTTTATGCAGTACATGAGCTAGCAGCAATTTGTAACGTGGAATTTTGGATAGCATTTAACTTCTACTTATCACAGGTGAAAGGTAATAGTTGTCAGTAAAGTACTAGTTTTGTGTGAAATTGCACTGTCTCATTGTGGCCCACCCTCCCCTATTTGTCATAATATTATAGAAATTACATTTCTAATACATACAATTTTCAAACATATAAAATATCAGAAAATTGGTTTATTCGAAAAATTTATTTTCCCACCACTAAAGTAATAAGCAGATGCTCGAAAAAAAAAAAAAAAAAAAAAAACTTTGAGTATTTGTACACTGAATCCCCTTAAGATATTTTGACAGTTTAATTTCACACGTATTATTTTATTACTTTATCTCAAGTATCTTGAGATAAAATAAAATACTTTAAAGTAAAATATTTTGAGAGAAATTTCAAAATATTTTTTTTCTTTTCCTTCTTTTACGCTTTGACTTATACTTTAAAATTCAGTTTCTTCATCATTAACTTAACATAAACTTTGCTATAAGTTTATATAAAGTATCACGTCATTTTAATCTGTAGAAATAATAAAATGGTAAAATTATCGCTATTAGCTGTTAATAAAAAGTGTTGATTTTACTCGATAGCAAAATTATCTATATTTCTTTCTTTATTTTTCTGTAACTATTCAGAATTAATCTATAAACAGTACATTTCGCACAGTATCAAAGTTTATAAAGTTACTCTTCACTGTCGCACCATAATGTGAAAAGCAAGTAAAGAAAACTATAAAAATATGAATATCTTACATATTTTAGCAATTTTTAAGAATACTTTTTAAATGATAAGGTAAATCTGTAAAGATGCGTCATTTAATTAATTACTTAATTAATTACTTTTTTGATTAATATAGTTAAAATGATAAGGTAATGAAAAAAATACACAATGTTCTTCAATCTTTAATTAGTTATATATGCTTATTTATTGCTTTCCCAGTATGCATATGATTGAAATTTTAATGCTAAATAAACTTATGTGAACTGGGGCATTTCTTCCCTCATATATGGAGGAGGTGCGATCACCTATGTTGTAAGAAAAATATCACAAACTGTGAAAAATTATCTTTGAATTAACAATAGCTATGGAAAAACAAACAAATCTGCAAACAGAATTAACTATTTCCAATCTTTTTTTAAATCTAAAACGAATAAGAATCTGATTTGAAAGTCAGCCCAACACGGCATTTCTTTCAGTTCAAATGATCACTGCTATCTTTGTACAAACATTTCTTCCTTTTGATGTACTTATACCGTTAGCATTTGAGAATTTCTTTTAGAGTAAAATAATCCTTTATATATAACACAATTTTAATTCAGACTAATGGTTTGATTATTAATTGAATTAAATTTTACTCTGAACAAGAAGTTCGATCCGGTTTCCTTTTGTAATTTCGAGGTACAGTCGGAATGTTAATAAAATGAAAATTTATACTTGTATAAATTTCATAATATTAAAAAAAAGAAGATGTGCGAAAATAAAGTGCAGATATATTATAGACAATGTAAAACATACATTAAGATATTAAATATTCTGTTAATTTAAATAATGTAAAATGTGATTAGTTATAATTGCTGATTTCATTTTTATTTTATACTGTTATATACAATATACAAAATAAAAAATGAAATTAAAAGTTCATTTAATTTATTTCTGAACAAAGTTGCTCCTTTCTCCAAGTATAGAGTGAAGATACCACACACGCTTTTGTGGACACACTACATTTACCATCGAAAATTAAATCGAACAATATGAAAAAATAATGAAATTGACTTTTTAAGACTCGCTTCAGATTAGAGATTAGATAAAAAAGATCAAATAATTTAATTGAAAAAGACGGCCACGTCAAAGGACAATGACAAGGGCAAATGTCCTAGACCAGTGGTTCCCAACTCATCTTAAACCGCAGACCACTTTCCACTTCCAGTTTACCTACGGACCACTTAAAAAAATTCCTTCGGGGGGAGGGGCGTGTAGTAAAATAATAATAAATCTTTTTGCACAAAATGTGATGATAAGATGAAAAATTCCAAAAAGCACAAAGAATGTTATTTTCACTCAACCAGAGATTCTAGTAATAGTTTATCAACCCTATTTGCATATAATAATAACCAAAGACTAAAGCTTCTCCGAGATGTTACAGTATTTTATCGAATTATGTTTAATATTGCGCCTGCCTAAAGAAATAGTGATAATACATTTTTTTTTTTTTTTTTTTTTAACACTCAGCTGTTTCGCGGGCCACTTAGAACTTGTTCACGGACCACTACCCTAGACCACGCGAAAAGCGTAAGCAAAAGACAAAGCACATGAAAATCTTGTAGAAATCTGAAAATATGCATAAATTAGGGAGGCCTACAAGTTGGGAGATTTCACAGTAGTTTTATTTGGGTACAAGACATATCTAGGAAAAACATAAAGAACTAATGCGTTTTTGATGTATCATAGTTGTTGTTGCTAATGCTGTTATCTGCCAGATCTCCCATATAGGAAGGCGATGAGCGGATGCGGCAGTTTCCATTTTACGGAGCCCCAGTGAGAGGAAGACCGACTTAGCTCGTGGTCCCCTAATTTTGAAACAATTCCAGATAAGGGACCAACCCTCGGTGAGGGCGGTTAGTTAGAAGATAGACATATACGTCCATTTTATGGAAGTAAAATAGGATCTTTTGCATTAATTTCTTTTGTCTCGGGGGGGGGGCTTAAATAATAATCATAATTGAGTACGGTTATATTAATCTAAAACGGACAGACACTCCTCTTTTATTATTATTATTTAGCCTAAATGGAGCTGTTGTATAATGCTCAAAAATTGAGAATTTTTCGCTCCATTGATTTTCGTCGATTAATGGAGCAAATTTTACTCAACCGGGAGAATGGCTGTTTGAAGTCAAAAATTGAGTAAAAATGTAATCCGTTTGATTATTATTTTACACAGTAGATTTAAGCGTGTACACGAGTAAATAGAGTAGTATAAATCTGCATCAAATATTCCGAATAAAGATGCAGATTAATATTATATCGATTACTGTAAACTATTTCTAAAATTGCATCTAGATAACACTCTAACCCCTCCATCATTCTCTTAAATATAATACGGTGTGGTTTCTCAGGTTACTAAACACCGCGCAAATTGGTCCGTATATGTCCGTATAAGATTAAAAAGAAAACCCATCCCTTTTTTCCCCCTACTTCATCCTTACATTCATTAACACAGATTCATAATGAACTTCATTAACACAGACTCCAAAATCCCTGCAAATGGATTCATCAAAACATTTATATCTCATTTACTCGCCACAAAACACCCATTCGCCTTTTCAGCCTTGCAACACTACTAAATTATTAAAACGCTTCCAGTTTCATGCTTTTAAAACCGTAATTACGCATTCCTAAACACACACACACACACACAACTATTTTCGGCTAAATAAATGCGCGAGGGAAAGCATTCGTAACGATATTAAAATTTAAATCCTCCCTTTCCAGAGATGCAAATTAAAGCGGAAAAGCTAATAGAATAATGAGCATCGCAGATTATTTCGAAAAACGGCGAACGCGGATTTTGGCAAAATGGCTCTTTTCCAAGCGAAAGTAAACGAATTACTGTGTCTGCGAGATTAAAAGAGACTAAACATTTCGTAGAATAAAGAGATCACCGGATTGCCCAGCCCACGGAGAGGAAAACACACTCTTGCAGGCTGGCAATCTAATCATTTGGCTCTTTTTTTATTATTATTATTATTATTACTGTTGTTATCCCCCCCTGTTCTTGTCGAAGATTGTCCGAAAAATCACTTTAATTCGCTCTTTCAGGCGGGCGCGGAGATCAGAGCTGGGATCGGTGAGTGACGGATGCGGAGGATTGGGGGACCGGGTATTAAGTGCGAAACTGGTTGTTTGTAGGTTGGGATTGTTCTGCTTTTTCGGAACTGTTTCAGGATGGAACGTAAACATGCAGGTTTACAATTATTTAGCTGTAGGAAAGCTAAAGGTAGCTAAACCCTTGATAGCGTTTTAGCTGTTGCCGGTTAAATGCAAGACATGTTCGGATTTTTTGATTTCTTGTTCCATTTGCACTCTAATAGAGATGAGATGTGCTCAGCCCGAGCCCGTACCCGAACCAGGCTCGGGCTCTAAAATTCACGATTGTGTTCGGGTTCAGGCTCGAGGAAAACTTCGAACATACTCCTTATAAGCAGGTTTTAAAAAGTGATTCATGGGAGGAATAGACTAACTATTATTATTTGATAAACTTGAATTCAAAGAATTTGTTTGTGGATTAAGGCCAATTGACTGCACTAGGGTCCTAGGCCTATAAGGGGAATGCCCTCCGTGGGGGACTTTCTAAGGGATCCAACCCCGTATTTAAGCCAGGTTTCGGAGAGAACCACGGAATACTCCGAGCGGCTAGGTCAACAGGCGAACCGGGGTTTGAACCTGGCACTTCCCGCCTTCCAGTTTCGAGAGCAGAACCTCTCACCCACTGGCGGGGTTATAAAGAATTAGAAAGTGCATTAAAAGTTAGATATTATATTATTTGTCTTTAATTTGAACAAGCTGCAAAATTTATGATATTCTATCAATGAAGTCATTGACTTTTATTTAATTATTTATCTGTTTCGGGCTTGAGCTCCGACTTAAATAATATCGCTCGGGTCCGAGCTTTAAAAATGAGCCCAAACTTATCTCTACACTCTAATAGTTATTGTCGTTTATTTTTACATCAAAAATGTTATGTGAAAATGTCGAAGTTAGGGAATTTTGCGGGACGAAAAATTGTTCCCTCTCGTTTCACAAAACAGCTGCACAGCTTTTTCTCATCCGGCGAAAATCCTATATTTAATGATAAAAACGTTTTTCTCGTCTCGTCGAGAAGAGGTGGAATTCTCTGCCTCATTTCGTCTCGTCTCGTACCCATCCCTAGTTGAAATACAGATTTCTTGAGGGCTTATGGATCGTCAAGGCCTATACTGTTCGAGAAATAACAACCCTTTGAGGTTAAAAAGAAGTTTTTGTTTGTGCTGTTATGACAACGCTACGAATGGGCGATCTGCCTCGGATGGGGGATGTCTTGGTCGGAGGACTTTCTAAGGGGTTCTAACGCGTATTCACGTTACATCTGGAGAAAACCGATCAAAACTCCAGACCATTAAATCGATAGCCGCGCGATGGGGCCCGAACCTGGGACCTTCACACTTCTATCCGTCTACCATTTTGAGTGTCCTATCTACTAGGACATGGGGGGGAGGGGGATTGTGGCTAAAAGGAAATTTGTGACCGAGTAAAAGCTGAAACCAATAGCTCCAAGTATTACAACAATAAAATGTTTGATTCAAAAGTGACTGATTGCAGAAAATGGCATAGAGAACGTCCACCCTTTCAGCCAGTTGTGCAGAATTCTGCTATTCGTCTGCTCT
Source organism: Cheiracanthium punctorium (assembly GCA_038373885.1). Classification (NCBI taxonomy): domain Eukaryota; kingdom Metazoa; phylum Arthropoda; class Arachnida; order Araneae; family Cheiracanthiidae; genus Cheiracanthium; species Cheiracanthium punctorium. The sequence goes on from JAWZYV010011853.1 coordinate 1,177,126, forward strand.
ACGTCATATAAATTGATGTCAAACATATCCAACATAAAACGAATCCGAATATCTGTACATTGTTACTTTTAAAATGTACATTAAATTTTTAAACACAAATGTTTTTTTTTGAAAAATTTCATTTTTATTTCATATTGCTAAGTAATTTTCACTTTGTATAAGCAGAAGAGAAAACATACATCAAAATTTCTAGAAAGAGTACAATATGCCAATACTTTTATCAGTGGACTTTATACGAGAATACTTTTATCAGTGCAGGACCCTAACGGTAGTTTTCATGTGTCAAATTGCGTGGGTTTTGAAGACATACATTGTGTGAAATAGTATATTGCAAAGTATTCATGGAAAAAAAAATACCTGAAACAAGAGTACATGATAGTAAATTATTAAGCTCTTATGATTCACAAAATTTTTATTTGCTGATTATGAAATAGCTTCTATATTAGTGTAGAATGGCATTTGCATATGGATGGATATATAAGGTCCCCTCCAGAAATTTTCGCGTGAAATGAAACAAAATCTTATAAAATATGTATTTTAAGTCTAAGCGCCATAATTTATATCTTCAGCCCCTAATAATACTTAAAAAAAATTAAAGATGTGCAGATTCACTGATTTTACATAAACTATTTTTTAAAAATGAAATATTTATGTAAGTTATATTATTTATAAAGCTCATTTCTGCTCCATTATTAATGTACATCCCCCTAAAAGTGATTTAGAAACTACTATGCTAAATTTAATTTGTTTTCAATATTTGATAGAAATTTATAGAATTCATAGTGATATATTACTTATGTTTATTTGTATTGATGATCAAAAACATTTTAATAAATAAAAGAATATGCTATTTCGTCTGAATATTGAGGAGGTGTATTATAAATTCCAGTAATATCACTGACATTTCCGTCATTTTACATAAGCTACCTTTCATCTCTTTATTAATTTAATTAATTTTCCGCTCTCATCTTTCCTTTCCTTACTTAATTATCTTCCATTTTGTTCCTTTCCTAATGACTACCAATGATCACGGTTTCTCATCCTGGATGTTGCTCCTCGCTTTAAAATTAATTGAATAAGAGAAGAAATTTTCGCTTAGATTCACAAAATTAACTAAAGCTTATTAATGATTTTTTAATGTATTTTTTTTTTGCAATCTTTGTTTATTCTTCTTCTTCTTCTTCTTTCTTCTCTCTCTCTCTCTCTTTTTTTTTTTTTTTTTTTTTTTTTTGTCAAGCCGCAGCGACAACGAATTAAGAGCATATAAAGCTGCTATGTAATTTTTTATCACTATACACTCAGTAAAGTTGGAAAAGAAACATTGATTTGATGATCTACAGTAAATATCTATATCATTTTAACATTTTTCAAAAGGCAGAAAATCTGTGAGGTAGGTACCTATATGCAAACTCTAGATATTTATGTTACACTCGAAATAACCCACTGAAACTGGTCAAGTGCAGCAAAACCTTAAAAAGTTAGGAACATGCAAGCCCATAGAAAAAGTCCTACTTATGGAGATATATATTTAAATTTTAACACCTTTGAAGCTATCTTTGGACTACAAATAGATAAATAAATAATATATATATTGCCAAACTTGGACATTTTGAAAGGTTAAAAAATTACACAAAGACTCACAATAATTTAAACTATTTCTTCAGAAGTTGTATTATGCACCACTTAGTAAAGCTAAATCTATAATTTTCAGAAAACGTGCACTCTTACTGCAATGTTTGGTTTACGGTAATAGCTATTTATCAAAATATTGCGCGTCAAGATTTTTAAGAATTATTTTACAACTCTCATAAATTCACAGTTCTTATGATTTCATTATACAGGTTCATATCAAGTTTTGCCCGTCTTTTATAAAACAACCTGTATTCTAAGGCTATGCAAGACACAGTCATAAAACATTTTGCAAGATGATAGAACTAACTTAATACCAATGTACATTTCTCTTTACTGAACGTCTCTTTTGTGTATGATTTTAAAAGTAAACCATTCGAAAAATTTTATGCAGGATTACTGTTCTTTTACAGGGAGGAAAGGTGAAAGAATTCTTTGCGTGTTGCTGAAGTACAGGAACTCTTCTGAAGGTAATACACTCTGTCGGTATTTTGTGCATTAAAATTTACGATAATGATGTTTCGAATGTATATAAAACATATTACACACTTTTCTTTCACAGAATTATCATCAGTTTTCTACTTCTGGGAGATAGTTTATGACTTACGGTTTCACTGAAGCCTTTTACCACAGTTAAAGATCTATTGTACCACTTCTACAAAGAACAAAAACTAAAAATATCACCAAAGGAACTCGTTGAAAGAGGAGTACTGTGGCAGTGCACATTTCCTGAAGATCTGAAAGCACAAAAATATGACGGACAAGCAATTTGTATTAAACAGAAAATAATATCACATTTTTTTAGAGACACTGCCTTCGACGAATAGGGCAATCAACAACACGCCACACTCTTAAAACAGTGCCTAATATATCTAAGGCACCAGCAGATTGTATCCTCTATTATTTTAACATGAGAGGCACATAGCCAATGTACCTCTTTATAGTACACTCACTTCCAAAAGTTAAGCACGAAGATGTAAAATGCAAAAAAATCAACAAATACTGCTTTGATTGACACAAAATTCGATAGGAAAGTAGCATATATATTTTATGAATAAAACGAAATGAATAATTATATACAGAAATGAAAACAATATTAAATTCTTGTAAGTTATAAGATAATGACATACTGGATACTGAAACAGAATTATGTATAAAGTGAAAATAAACAGCATAAAATGAAAAAAAAGGACATTAATAGGGTATGTGATCCCCCCTCATCTGTATACAAAGTTTACACCTTGTGATGCTTTCAATTAAGTGGTCAACCATCGCGTGAATAAGCGTGAAATTACAGAATGATGAACGCCGAAGAAAAGAGCAATATCTGTGATCGACTGTCCTGCTTCAATGTGCCCCACAGTACGCCAACTCTCAGAATCTTCCATTCGTCTTCTGAAAGTCATAGAAACACGTATGTCTTGAAAATGAATTGAACGAAAGTTTTAAACACCTTCTATCAGCACTTACAATCAACTTCTGTAACCCTTCATAAAGCTGGCATCTTATAATACTGCCTTTTTGCATATTTCTTGACATGAAAGCGCGACTGGCTGTTACCTAACATATTTGCATACTTCCATCTACCTCTGCAGCGAATTGCATTCTCTTCAATTCTGATTGGCTTCCAGAAATTAGCATTTTCCTCTCCGTGCTTAACTTTTGCAAGTGAGTGTATTAAAAATAAAAGCCACATTGAAATAAAAGACACCGATTACAGAACGGTATATGTGAGAGGCGAGATTTGTGCCTCTGACACATTTGTGCCTCTTTCAGTACATTGCAAGCATGCTCAAACGATTTTGCCCATCATACATCCGGCAGTACAGAAGCAAATGTTTGATTTTATGGTGTTGAATGTGTGTAGAATTTAGTGATTTTTATCTAAGCTGCGTATTGAATCGAAAACAAAGTGATAATATGCATTCGCATCTTTTTATTTCACGCAGTGTTTAAATGAAAACGAAAGGATGGTAGGTATTGAATGTCACAGGTCATCAGAAGTTGAAAGTGAGTGCGCAGGGCATTGAGTGTATTTACGGTGGCTTGCAGGGCTCGCGTTTTACGCGTAAATCGATATTTTTTGAAAAAATTGACTCTCATTACTTGAAACTGCGAGTCAAATTTTGACTCCCAAAATTTCAGCCTATTTGTATAATTACACAAAATTCATGAAAATTGTCATTTCACAAATGTAACGCTCATCATCGGGCATCATTTCACAAAGATAACGCTCGGGAGTTGAAAGAAAGTACATGAAAAGTACATGAAAAGTACATGAAAGTACATGAAAGTACATGAAAAGTGCTGCGCTTGCAATATTTTACACATTTTGACGTTCGATGCGCAATGACAATGTTTTCTTCAAGTACCGATTTTCAGGATTTAAGTTAAAGATACTTGTATGTTTTTAAATACAAACACACGTGAATTTTCTCTTACTAGTTTTGATCTTAGTATTTAGGAGTAAAATCGTTAAATACATGAGGGAAAAAATAAATAAAATAACGTATTTTTTAATGCTATATTACAAAAATAATCATTTTTCTTAAACTTCTTAAATTGACTCTTACTTTTATTAATAGTGAGTCAGCCTGACTCATAGATATTTAAGTTAAGAGCAAGCACTGGTGGCATGCATATTTAGCATTGTTCTGTGGATAAAGAGTGCGATATTTTGAATTTGGCATCTCCAGTGAATAAATTTTAACATAATATTGTTGCAAAATCTGGAATTTTTATTGCTTGAATACATAAGAAGCGTTGTACTGGTAATTGAATGACAATGCTGCTCTTTGTTATTGACCAAGAGAAAGTCATGTAGAAACTAGAATGCGTGGTATTAAATAAGTATGTGTGTGAACGCCATGCAAAATAATAATAATAATAATAACATAATAAACAAATAAAAGAAATAAAAATGAAAGGATAAAACGAAAAATTTATGTAACGGCTTTTGTTTATGTAAAGATAAAATGATGTAATAAATTCATGTATTATAAAACCAGATATGTTTGTATTTATTTGTCTCCTATTTTCTTTTGTTTTAATATAATCGGCAAATTATTTGTCCATCAATAGTGAGGGTTAGAAAATTACAGCTACATCTTTTTCCTTTCTTTCTTCCGTTTTTTTTTTTTTCATTTTTTATATGTAGATAATACTTTTGAAGTAGAAAAAGCATAAAGTCGATGCTGCTAAAAAAATAAGGATTTTTTGCATCAAATTCAAACCAAGCAAAATTATGGATTTTATTTATAATATTTTTACAAATTTTACATGATGCATGCATGCTTTTGGCGACATTACAGTCTCTGTTTTGTGCTTTACCATACTTTTCTCTTGTGCGGATAACAAAGTGAAGGCTCCCACAACAAATGAAGTGCGCCAGATGGTGAACAATTTTGCAATGTCGAGTACACTCCACAGGTGGCATGAGTTCATTTAATGATACAATTTTCTTTTTGAGTTCATTTCATATGTCCAATTTCACAATTTTCACAATAACATTTTCCATAGAGAGCACGGTAAGAGAGTGGAATGTTCTGGTTGGAGGATTAATAATGGAAATAGTTAGAGGAAAATAGTTGGGGAGGAATAGTTGAAGGGAAATAGTTGGAGGGTGATGGAGAGCATAGGAAGCATTGGTCGAAGCCAAATAGTATTTCAATAAATTGTAAAAAAAAATATCAATTTACACAAGGAAATGTGGCAAGACAAAATTTAGTAATTTATTTGATCAATTT